>CANBKX010000553.1:0-29304 GCA_947369275.1 Nemotelus nigrinus | reverse complement strand
CATTGATTTTTCCAATCATTTAATAAGTTTCGTAAGTTTAAATTGGAATTGTTTTTGCGGGATGATTGAAATTGAAAAAAATTTTTATATATCTTGAAAATTTTTATTTGACAAAGTGGTTTCGAAAGCATGCACTGATTCTCATCAGACACCAGCACACAGTGCATACTTGACTGGTGTGACCACTTGCATTTGGAAATCATTAATTGTTATTTACGCTGGTTGTGACAAATTTTAACATCTCCGACTTATATCCATGGAAATAATTTACTCATAAAGGTTATTGATTTGTGATCACGGTTCCCTTCTTGTCTATAATCGCATAGACAACGTATATCGTCTCTAAAGCTTATCAAAGCAGAGAATAATTGATACGGGAAACTCGATCGTTTTGCGGAATAAGCCTCTGAAAGCAGAATCAAATTGGAATTGTTTTTGCGGGATGATTGAAATTGACAAAAAAATTTATTTATCTTGAAAATTTTTATTTGACAAAGTGGTTTCGAAAGCATGCACTGATTCTCATCAGACACCAGCACACAGTGCATACTTGACTGGTGTGACCACTTGCAGTTGGAAATCATTAATTGTTATTTACGCTGGCTGTGACAAATTTTAACATCTCCGACTTATATCCATGGAAATAATTTACTCATAAAGGTTATTGATTTGTGATCACGGTTCCCTTCTTGTCTATAATCGCATAGACAACGTATATCGTCTTTAAAGCTTATCAAAGCAGAGAATAATTGATACGGGAAACTCGATCGTTTTGCGGAATAAGCCTCCGAAAGCAGAATCAAATTGGAATTGTTTTTGCGGGATGATTGAAATTGAAAAAAAAATTTATATATCATGAAAATGTTTATTTGACAAAGTGGTTTCGAAAGCATGCACTGATTCTCATCAGACACCAGCACACAGTGCATACTTGACTGGTGTGACCACTTGCAGTTGGAAATCATTAATTGTTATTTACGCTGGTTGTGACAAATTTTAACATCTCCGACTTATATCCATGGAAATAATTTACTAATAAAGGTTATTGATTTGTGATCACCCGCAAAAACACTTCCAATTTGATTCTGCTTTCGGAGGCTTATTCCGCAAAACGATCGAGTTTCCCGTATCAATTATTCTCTGCTTTGATAAGTTTTAGAGACGATATACGTTGTCTATGCGATTATAGACAAGAAGGGAACCGTGATCACAAATCAATAACCTTTATGAGTAAATTATTTCCATGGATATAAGTCGGAGATGTTAAAATTTGTCACAACCAGCGTAAATAACAATTAATGATTTCCAACTGCAAGTGGTCACACCAGTCAAGTATGCACTGTGTGCTGGTGTCTGATGAGAATCAGTGCATGCTTTCGAAACCACTTTGTCAAATAAACATTTTCAAGATAAACAAAAATTTTTTTCAATTTCAATCATCCCGCAAAAACAATTCCAATTTGATTCTGCTTTCGGAGGCTTATTCCGCAAAACGATCGAGTTTCCCGTATCAATTATTCTCTGCTTTGATGAGCTTTTGAGACGATATACGTTGTCTATGCGATTATAGACAAGAAGGGAACCGTGATCACAAATAAATAACCTTTATGAGTAAATTATTTCCATGGATATAAGTCGGAGATGTTAAAATTTGTCACAACCAGCGTAAATAACAATTAATGATTTCCAACTGCAAGTGGTCACACCAGTCAAGTATGCACTGTGTGCTGGTGTTTGATGAGAATCAGTGCATGCTTTCGAAACCACTTTGTCAAATAAAAATTTTCAAGATAAATAAAATTTTTTTTCAATTTCAATCATCCCGCAAAAACAATTCCAATTTGATTCTGCTTTCGGAGGCTTATTCCGCAAAACGATCGAGTTTCCCGTGTCAATTATTCTCTGCTTTGATAAGCTTTAGAGACGATATACGTTGTCTATGCGATTATAGACAAGAAGGGAACCGTGATCGTAAGTTTAGTTTATTCGCATTATATCTCGGAATTATTAATTTGCAAATAAAAGTTTAGTAGTTTGAATTTTCGCGTCTCATTGCAAAAGGAAAGATTGTGTCAAAACATTTATGGTCCTTCAAACCGGATTAATTAGAAATTTAGTAGTGACTTTATAGTGATTTAAAAAGACAAATTAAGATAGTGCCAGTGAAAAAATAATAGATAAATAATATATTCTGCGCCGCGATACGGTTAATCGGGAAAAATATTTTACAATTTGAAGGCTGTAAACCGGGGTGAGTTCGTTTCCTTTATTATCCTATTTTTTTTCTTTCTTAAATATATCATCATATCCTATACCCACTATATTATTCAATCGCTTAGCATATCAATAATCACTTGAATCCAATTAAGTGAGCAATAGCATCACAATAGTCAAATTGAATTGAAATTGAATTAAGAGAATTGATGTGAATCGTGCTAAGCTTGAGCTTAGCTCATTGGTTGAAATTTGAATTGCGAGTTAAACGCCTTATTGAACTTTGAATTGCGGGTTAAACTACTGCTTATTTGGGTAAGAGCGTTTGTTTTTTTAAAAAAAAGGGCAAAGGTACAGTGCAAAGGTCGGTCAACTAAGGGCGGTCAATCAGTGAAGCTTAATAAGTGCAAATAAAAACTTGCGTTTAGAGTTCAAAAAGTCAGTTTGACTTGTTGTTAATTTGAAATAATTACAATGGAAAATTTAATCTTGCAACATAAGCTGTCCATGTAAGAGTTAGGTAGGCTGCGAACTAATTTTAAAAAGGCTCCGTTAAACCGTAGAACGGTTTCATACTGTGGGAAAGTGGAAGAAAGATTGAGAGCTCTTTATAGAACGTTGTCACGGTCGTTTATTGTTGAATGTAATAATAGTATAAAAAAAAAAAAAAACAATCTCCATCGTCAGAAATAAGAGAAAAAAGAGAGAACGATGGAGATTGAGTTATAACAACGATACACCAATCATCAAACACTACGTTTTGCGTTAGCTTTAAGATTAAATTAGACACAGTAGATAGTAAGACAACAAACACACGACTCGAATGAACATCGCACTGATGCGGCGAAACAACAACACAATCGAAACAACGACACAATCATCGTACATGCAACATCGTAGAGATAAATAACCCGCAGTCTTACGCACGAACTAATTGTCTCGGTATAATTCAAGACTGACATCGGAACACATATACCCGGTAGAGCAGCGAACCCGGACCTGGGCCAACAGTTGACCCAATTTCAACTGATTTGTGACAGCCGCCCCAGATAGAGACTATGTATGAGATCTACGGGCAGGCCTGACGGCGGCGGCGAAGATTATCAAAATTTCGCACACTGTAGGGGCACCAGTTTCAACGCATCCACGAACAGATCAACAAACGGCCACCATAATGGAAAACTCATCCTAACACGGGAAAGAAGGACAGCGGAGCGCGACAAGAACGACGACGTTTTTCGTCTTCAGCGCACGAAGGGGAGCTACATATGGCACGAATTTCCCTAGGAAAATACGGTAGCACGACGCGAGATTTCTATTAAATTATTCCGGCACAATGAAACTTTCACCTGATAATAATGTCGTACGCGAATGATCGAATATCATTAATTTTTATCGAAAACATACTATTTACTTACCTTATTTACATCATCGAGAAGTCAGGCGGCGGGTTTACGTCTAGAACTGACACGACTTGTCGATTGACAGTCGGAATTCGGGGTGAGATCTAAGTGTCCCAAAAGTGGATCTCGTGGTGGAATTGGAGTTCAACACCCAGTTAGGTGAGAATGAACTCTGTTGAGTACGATCAACGATTTTGAAAATCCCGCTGCCGCCAAAAATCTTCCTGGGCACTGGGAAGTGAAAAATCTGTCTCTTTGAAATTGGACCGGGTAAGTGGACGGAAGTCCCTAAAGCTGAGGCGATTGAAGAAAATCTGAAAATTCTTCTCTTTTGTTTTTTTTTCGAAGCGTACTGGAGCCGAGACGGAGCTAAAGGGGAATTAAATATAAATCGATAGTCGGAATATCCAAATCAACTATTAATGGGGAGTCGGAAGATATAACGTGTGAAGAATTCGACGTATGACTTTGAAGATTTTGCGAATGATATCATTATACGAGTAGTGCGAACAGCAGATCGGCGAGAACGAAGGATACGAACGAAGAAAACTCTGTGATCGAGTACGACATATTGATTGGAGACGCGCATCGGCGATTAAGGGCCCCAGCGAGGGAGAAATAAGGTCAGATAGTTAACAAGGTCATTTTTAAGATTTATGGTTTATTCGAAGTGTTAAATTTTCTGAATTCGAACTTGTGAGATTTGGTAAAAATGTTAGTAGAGTGTAAGTGGGATTATTATTTATGGTAACGCGTCAAACTTCTCAATCGAATTGTGGTGAGTTAGATATAATAAACTTCGATATTGTAAATCGGGTATCGTTTGGTGTGTTAGATTCGGTGTCGATATTCGGTAATCCGTAGCCCGCTTCTCGCTTCAGGGTAGCGGATGGAAAGCGCATTTTCAGTTTTCGAAGCGAGTGGCGCCCTACCCACCCCCTTCTCGCGAGCAAAGGCCGCCTGAAAACCGCCGCCCCGGTGTTCCCGCCAGGGTAGTTGATACTTTGATTGCTTTATTCACGAATAGCGGAAACAACGTTCAAAGAAAACCATAAACAGATTCTTTCGTTATTAAAGGGCGAAGAATCTGAATTCAATGCGAATTACTTTGCAAATGAAATTTACCTGCAATTTGATGAGCAGCATTTGGAATTTGAATCGGAAGTAGAAGAACAATTAAAAGAAGCTGTCGCTAAGCAACGGGAAATCGAGCAACGGGAAATTGGTCATCGAGAAGCAGATCAAATTACCAACAATGGACTAGCAGCTGAATCACACGCGGAAAAAAGTACTTAGGCAGGAGAAAAGAAACTTATGGAAGCCAAGCTACAAGAAACGGAGTCGCATTTTGAAGAAATAAAGTTACCTCGCATTTCCATACCGAAGTTTCACGGGAATTATGATTCGTGGGTATTGTTTTGAGACCTATTTACCTCTCTTATTCACAACAGATCAAACTTGTCCAAGGTACAAAAACTACATTATCTAAAGTGTAGTTTAACGGGGGAAGCTGAAGGGCTGCTTCGCCAATACGGTATTACTGAAGCAAACTATGCTATTGCTTGGCGTGTTTTGAATGACAGATACGACAACGTCAATATCTTGTTAAACACACAATTAAAACGCTTGTTTTCACTATCCAGTGCCCAAGAGTCATCTTCGTCTATAAAATCTTTACTGGATACAACCATGGAATGTGTAAAAGCAATTGAGAATATGAGTGTTGAAAATCTATGGTATGCTGTGGTAGTATTTGTTGTGACTCAAAGATTACCTCAATCGACAAGGCAATTGTGGGAACAAGAACATGTTCACAGGGCTAATCTTCCCTCTCTTAATGAATTATCAGACTTGCTGCAACGTAGATCTCGAGCATTAGAAGCTGCGGGAGTAGAACGGATAAAAATTCCTCGAAACACAAATACCCATCAACTTCAGAGTGTACAAATCTATACGAGTCAAACCACTCAAGCTTGTGTCATTTGCCATGCAGAACATCATATTCGACAATGTCCTGTTTTTATCCAGATGAACCACGAGGCTAAATTTGAAATCGTAAAACGACACAAACTCTGCATTAATTGTTTGACGAAGGGTCACATTATGATGCGTTATCCTAGTAATAATCGATGTGTGAAATCTCAAAAATCACATCACACGCTCTTGCATAAACCGACAAACTTAATAGTTCCAAATCCGCTAAATGTTAATGCTGTTGTTCGTTATTAATTTGATTTTAATTCGAAAGATATAGTCAAGCTGTTCAACTTCAAAACAATTTTATTTCAATTCTATTCACATCCGCAATTCAATTCAAACAATTTTCTTGTTATTTATACAAATACAACGACTGTTTCAAAACTGCACACGTTCGATTCTAGTTTTCAACTAACTAACTATTTTCTTTCTTCAAATAAGAATTTTCAAAATGTGTACCGGTTGCTATCGGTATTTTTGGGTGTACCGCCAGGGGTCATTGGATTGTGCCGATTTCCCATACGTCCCGAATGACCGAGCCAGATCTGCATCAGATGTTGGATATCTGCATTATCGGTCTAGGTGGTGCGCCATTTATCGATCTCGCAGTCTTCCAGTTGACAATTGTTTGTTTATGTTTGCCAATACGCCACGAAAACGATTTTTGTGTATGACTTGATATTTTGGCAAGTGATGCGGGTTTTGCCACAATTTGTATTCGGTCCACCTGAAGATTTGATAATTCGGCCCGCAGATGCTCCAGTGATAGTTGCAGTTTACTACGAAGTATTATGTCCTGATTCGAATAATTTCATTATGAAGCAATTGCAATTGTCTATGTTTGAACATTCTCCCTCCGATGATCCTGCAGGATCAGCACATCTGGATGCCATGGATCAACAGCTTCAACTGCTACGTCCTCGTTCGATGGATGAAGAGCTTATTGTTGTTGGGGGGAAGCAAGGATCGAGGATTGTGGGCGTAGAAGACGTATGGGATAAGTTATAGGAAGGTAATTGTTTGGATTATACGGAACGTGATTCATTCAATTAGCTACGCGGTTACAATGATGGGTTCATGCGTGAGGGTTTCAGATATTTAATATTTGGTTCAATTTGTAAAGTTTCGTTGAGATTGGTATTTCACTAATTGTTCACTATTGTCATTTAAGGTACGTTATGAGTTTTCACTAACTTCTATCGATTGTGTCAGTATTTAATTCACTGTGTTGACGTGGTACTGGCGATGGGAAGTAACGCGATTTTCGCTATCGGACGCGTGAGAGTCTTTCCGTTCGCCACTCGGTCTAATGAGTCTTTACCCGGATGTAGTTTTACTATTCTGGCCGGCGGCCACTTATACGGCAGGTTATTTTCATGTTTCAGCAAACACATATCTCCCATCTGTGGTCCAGGTTTCTCTTTCAGCCATTTATGATGAGATTGCAGCCTGGTCAAATATTCTCCTTTCCATTTACTCCAAAAGTTTTGCACTAAACGCTGTGTCAATTGCCAACGGTCTAAATAATTTGTCTTGATATTCAATAAGTCCTGTCCAATCACAATACAAATGCATACAAAGGCCTCTTCGAACGGTAAATCGTTTAAATGCTGCTAGGAACGATGCAGTGGATAAATCGCTAACAAATTCGAGATGGAGTGCCTTCAACGCTAGACATACAAAAACTGCGATATATCGCTTCAGCACCTTGCTTCCACGTCCACGTCTGTCTTGATATTCAAAAGGTCCACAATAATCAACACCTGTGTGTGTGAACGGTCTAGGGATGTTCACCCTAGGCATGGGCAAGTTCCCCATCAATTGTGACGATAGTCGTGGATTCGCTCGGAAGCATTTCACGCATTTATGTATTTCGCGCTTAATAGAGTTTTGAGCGTCAATGATCCAATAGTGTCTTCTCAGAATGTTCAATGTTAATTGAGTTTGGCCGTGTAATGTAGCATTGTGTGCCTGTTGAACTAAGAGTTCAACAAATCTGCCTTTTCTAGGGAGGATGATGGGGTGTTTAGCATCGTATGGTAAATTCGCTTCAGTTAAACGGCCACCCACTCGTAGAATACCGTTGCTATCCAAGAAGGGGTGTAGTTTCACCAGCTTGCTATGATCATCCATCTGTTCGTCATTTCGTAAACTTGAAATTTCTTTGTGAAACTCACTTTGCTGCGTGAATTTGATCCAAATGTTTCGAGCACTTTTGAGTTTTTCTGTCTTCAAATATCCTTTGTCTTCGGTTCGTTTCAAAGTAAGTGCACAAAAACGAAAACAATAAGCGGTTACTCTTATCAATCGATTCAAGTTACTATATTTACTCAGAATAAGTTTCATTTCAGCTTTTTCTATTCCAGCTTAGTTTATTAACAATGTCCTCTTCAGTTCTATTTTAGTTTCGGATACTTCAGGAGAAAATGGCCAGTGATTTTCGGCTTGAACTAGCCACGCCGGACCATGCCACCATAAATCATTGTCAATAATTTGACGCGCTTCAATACCTCGAGACACTAAATCAGCAGGGTTATCCTGTGTCGGGACATGATACCACGGACTGTTCCCCACCGTGTCAAATATCGTTGTTGTTCGATTCGCAACGAATACTGTCCATCGCGATGGGTGACCTTTTAACCATGCCAAGACGATTTTGGAATCAGTCCATAGTCGAGTTGTCGTATCCACTAAATTCAGCGCTAATTTAACTTTAGCCATCAATTTGGCTAATAAAACCGCTCCGCAAAGTTCAAGGCGTGGTATTGAGACAGGGCGTATTGGAGCTACTTTAGTTTTTGTTGTGACTAAGTGTGAGGTAACTCGTGCGTTATTTCAAACAGTTATATAAATCGCTGCAGCGTAAGCCTTGGACGATGCATCGGAGAATCCATGCAGTTTAACAATTGAGCCATTTGCATAGTCGATCCAACGTGGTATACGCAAATGTTTTAATTCGTGTAGGCTGCTGTTCAATTTCGCCCACGTTGTCATGATTTCATTTGATAAGGGTTCATCCCAAGATAATCCTTGCAGCCAGAGTGATTGTAGCAGTATCTTCGAATTTATTATGATGGGTGATATCCATCCTAGAGGGTCGTATAGTTTTGCGATCTCAGATAATAGCTGCCGTTTAGAGCACTAAGCAGCCGGTTCTAATTTTCCAATTTTGTCGCTAAATTGATCCGTGAACGGGTTCCACAGAATGCCCAAAGAATTGTAATTTCGTTCTAAATTCAAGTCCAGTGTTGTATGCATGTCGATATCATCCTCCTTTATATCTTCGATAATTCTTAAGTCATTGGTGATCCATTTCCGTAACTCAAATCCACCTGATTTTAGTACGTCATCTATCTCCTTCCTGTTGTCAATTGTTTCTAGTATGCTGTGCCCTCCGGATAACAGGTCATCTACGTAGAACTCATTTTTTACCGCATGCCAGGTACGAGGACATCTGTCTTTGTTCATTTCTGCCAATTTCTTTAGACATCTTATTGCCAGGAATGGCGCACAGGTTACTCCAAACGTAACCGTATTCAGGCAGTAGTCTTGTATCTCCCCTGATGGATGGGGTCACCATAGAATGCGTTGGTAATTAATGTCTTCTTCATGCATCCTGATCTGCCTGTACATTTTAGCGATGTCAGCAACAAAAGCATATCGATACCATCTCCATTGCATTATGACCGTTGTCAACTCATTCTGGATCGCTGGCCCCATTATTAACACGTCGTTCAGGGACAGCCCCGAGCTGGTTTTCCGGGACGCATCGAAAACTACGCGGCAATGAGTAGAGCTGCTCTCTTTACGCACTGCGTGGTGGGGTAGATAACATGCTTTACATCGTGGCTTTCGATTCTTGGTGATCTGCTTTATAGTGTCTTTGGCTGGCTCCATATGTCCACGTGCAATGTAGTCGTTAATGCACGCTGTATATTCTGCATTTAGCTCCGTATCTGCCTTCAACCGTTTTTCTAACGATAAGAAACTTGAAACTGCTGACGCCCGAGAATGGCCAAGAGCGTTTTTCCCTTTCTCTGGTTTGAATGGCAGCCGTACGATTAAACGCCCTGTTGTATCTCTTTGAACGGTCTCAAGAAAATACTTTTCACATGCGACATCTTCATCGGTCATCGAACGCTGATGCGGAATCTCTTCAAGTTCCCAAAATCTTTGCAACTGTCGGTTTAATTCATCATTCTTGCTAACTTCTACCTTGTAGCTTTGATAGCTCGTTGCGGCTTGTGTATCAGTTTGGCCAAATACCACCCATCCTTATTGCGTATTTTGGGCGGTGAGGTCTTTGCTTAATCGACGTATCTCCCCTAGAATAATTCTGGCAAAAATATCGGCACCGAGAATTACATTAATTTGGTCAGGACGATTGAATTGTGTATCGGCAAGTTCGATCAACCTTAATTGGTAACAATCAACAATATGGACTGGTTGGCTAGGAATCAAACTAGTTAGTTTGTCTAGAATTATGGCTTTACAGTCTAATGTATTTTTGTTGCGGGTAACTATGCTGAGATTGACTTCTCCCTTTGCATTCATGTGGATTGAGTTCCCAATTCCTGAAACGTTTATATTGGTGCCTTTTCGTTCCAAGCCTAATCGTTGCACGGCATGTTCGGTGATTAAGGACACTTGCAAGCCTTGATCAAAAAGTGCTCGCAAATTAATAGGTCCACTTGGAGACTGCACATTTATCAGAGCGGTTGCCAATAAAACTTCTCGTCTATTTGTCCCACTACTAGTCTTCACACTCAGATTAACCCGTTGCTGAGTTGACGCATGACCATCGACCTGATAATTCAGCTGTATCTCCTCGCGATGGAGAAGGGTATGGTGAGATCGTTTACATTTCATGCACTTGAATCGACTAGGACAGCTACCTACTAAATGACCCTTTTCGAGACAATTTAAACACAACCCTTTTCGTTTGACTAATTCAAATTTCTGTGCATGAGGTAGCTGCCGAAATTGTGTGCAATGCGCTAAGCGGTGTGAACCTTTACATTGAGTGCACGTAGATTGCGGTGGATGTGCATTGGCTTGCAAAGAATGCACTTTCCGCGACACTGATAAGTGCTTTTGTCGATTTTTTGACCGATCTAACCCCGAAGCTTCTAAAGCTCGAAATCGATTATTCAGAAACGTCTTGAGCTCATCAAAAGAAGGCAACTTAGTGTTTAAAGCCTGTTCCTACTCCCACAATTGCCTGGTTTCTTGCGGAAGTCGCTCTGCAGTAAGATATATAATAATCGATTGCCACAAGTCGCCTAGTTTCAAATTTTCCATTGCTTGAACGCATTCTACCGTTTGATCTAGTAAGAGTTTAATTGAGTCGGATGATTCTGTGGCACTATCAATATTGAACAAATTTCTAAACTGCGTATTTAAAAAGACGCGCTTGTTATCGTAACATTCACTAAGTAATTTCCAAGCAACGTCATAATTACTTTCTGTCACTGCCAAATGTCGCAGCAAGTTTTCAACCTCACCCGATAAGCTGCACTTTAAGTAATGAAGCTTCTCAGCTTTTGACAATGATGTCCGATTGTGTATAAGGGATACGAATAGATCGTGAAAAGATATCCATTCATCATATTTTCCAGAAAATTTCGGTAAACTTATGCGTGGTAGCTTTAGGTCGTCTTCACCCTTTGCTTCTTTTGGCACTTTACCTTTGTTTGACTCTTCTGTAGGTTGCGAGGCCTGCAGTAATTCTTCCAATTCGGATAGGAAGTTGATACGGATCGATTCGAAACGCTCGTACTCGTCCGTGAAATATGGTGACGATATTAACTTTTCATCTAAACTTTCCAGAATTCGTTCGTGCACCTCATTGTACTGGCTATGGATTGACTTTACTTTTTCAATTAAATTCCGATAATACACATTGGTTTTCCGTGTCTTTGGATCCTTTTTGTAATTCGTTTGAATTTTCACCAACTGATCTAACGCAAATCTTTGGCGAGTCTACAAGTTTGCAACGCCAGTCATGTCTACGGTTCTGACTTCTACCTAGCAAAGTTTTTTCGATTTACCGTCTTGGCCCTTAAGGATTAATACGAACTCGTAACTAAATCTCTTAGTAACTTTTGCTGCTGCGAAGGACGATGCACGTGGGTTGAATCCACAGAAATATTCTATGGTCGAAGTTCTACAAATGTCGATGTTCAAAAAATCCGTACATACAAAATTCTAATTATCGCCGCAATAATCAGTGTGGTTCTTTTTCTATTCGCGGGCCTAGCATCCGTTATTAATTGCATGTTCGTTATTAATTTGATTTTAAATCGAAAGATATAGTCAAGCTGTTCAACTTCAAAACAATTTTATTTCAACTTTAGTCACATCCGCAATTCAATTCAAACAATTTTCTTGTTATCTATACAAATACAACGACTGTTTCAAAACTGCAAACGTTCGATTCTATTTTTCAACTAACTAACTATTTTCTTTCTTCAAATAAGAATTTTCAAAATGTGTACCGGTTGCTATCGGTATTTTTTGGTGTACCGCCAGGGGTCATTGGATTGTGCCGATTTCCCATACCTCCCGAATGACCGACCCAGATCTGCATCAGGTGTTGGATATCTGCATTATCGGTCTAGGTGGTACACCATTTATCGATCGCGCAGTCTCCCAGTTGACAATTGTTTGTTTATGTTTGCCAATACGCCACGAAAACGATATTTGTGTATGATTTGATATTTTGGCAAGTCATGCGGGTTTTGCCACAATTTGTATGCGGTCCACCAGAGGATTTGATAATTCGGCCCGCAGGTGCTCCAGTGATAGTTGTAGTTTACTACGAAGCATTATGTCCCGATTCGAAAAATTTCATTATGAAGCAATTGCAATTGTCTATGTTTGAACAGCTGTAGAATTTGAATCTGCACATAATTCGCCACTAAGCTCATCTCAAAACGAAATGAATGTACAAAAACTGAGTGCTACTACATCGAAACAAGTTCTCTTGGCTACAGCTTTAGTTAGCATTCAAACCGCTTATGACTGTGGAATCCTTCGAGCACTATTGGACCAGTGATCCCAGGCATCATTCATAAGTGAAAATGCAATGCGACAGCTAAATTTGCAAAGGAAACACACAAACGCAAGTGTAAGTGGCATCGGGAAGGCAAATATCACACCAACCAAGGGACTTGTACGTTTGAATTTAGTATTACGCAACAAACGATCTTTGAACATCGATTCATACATATTGAGTCACTTAACTAGCTCATTGCCCACATGGAATGTCACTTCAGAATTACACTCCCATTTAAAAGGTTTTGATTTAGCTGACCCTAACTTTGACAAGACTGGAAGAATTGATTTGCTTCTTGGAGCTGACGTATATGCTCAAGTGATAAATGGTGATATTCACAGGCTTGCGTTGGGACCAATAGTCCAAAGGACAAGTTTATGGATAGATGGATTGTCTGTGGAGGATTGAACTCACAACCAAAAGTGAGTTTTCATAGTTTCAAAATTGAAATAACACAGCATGATGAATTGAATAAGAAACTTAGGAGATTTTGGGAACTGGAAGAGATCGAGATGGTTCAACAGTCGACAAATGAAGAAGAATTTTGTGAAAGATTCTATTTACAAAACACGGAACGAGACGTGGAAGGAAAGTATGTTACTCGCCTTCCATTTAAGGAAGGCGTTAACAGGCATATGTTAGGTTCCTCAAGAAATACGGCGGTAGCTAGTTTGATGTCACTTGAGCGTAAATTTGCAAATGACCCAGACTTATATATTGAATATTCAAAATGTATCCAAGAATATATAGATTGGAAACATATGCACGAGATTCATAACACAGCAGACATATTAGACCATCCAAATGATAACAAGGAACGTAAAACCAATTATTTACCTCACCACGTAGTTTACAACAGGGCTGTGGAGTCGGAGTCGTGCCCCCTGTATATTTAAAGCGGAGTCGGAGTCGCGTTCGACTCCGACTCCGCTTTCAATGTACAGAGCCATGACTCCGACTCCACAGCCCTGGTTTACAAGGATAGCACAACTACAAAAGCTCGTGATGTGTTTGACGCTTCACGGAAGACAACCTCTGGAGTGTCTTTCAATGATTTGCTTCATTCTGGCCCAGCACTCCAAACCAACCTAGATGAAATTTTGCTGAAATGGAGATTTTTACAATATGTGTATGCAGCAGATATCGAAAAAATGTATCGACAAATCCGAATACATCCCGGAGACGCTGATCTTCAGCGCATTGTCTGGCGCAATAGCCCTGATGATCCAGTCCGCGATTATTGCCTCGATACTGTTACATTTGGAGTGACATGTGCCCCAGTTTTGGCGATACGCACACTCAGGAAGCTTGCAGACGATTCACAACCTTTATTCAAAATGGCACGGCAAGCAATACTGAATGATATGTAAGTAGATGATCTTTTATCAGGAAGAACGAGTTTAGAATCGGCATTGGCTAAAAGAGATGAGGTTAAAACATTATTAAGCTCAGCAGGATTCAAACTCAGAAAATGGACTGCTAACCACAATCGACTTTTAAACAATGTACCTTTGGAAGACTGTGAGACTTGCCCAAGTTTCGATATGAATCTAGACACCGGTTTTAAAACGCTCGGCATCATTTGGTATCCAGTAACAGATGAATTTGCATATAAAATTACCATTAATTTTGATGATGTTACATATACCAATCGAAAAATATTATCAGATATTGCTCGATTATTTGATCCACTAGGATGGATATCTCCAGTCGTTATTCTAGCAAAAATACTAATGCAATCCTTATGGTTAGATGGTGTAGCATGGGACGATCGAATTCCTTTTGATATTTCATCCAAATGGCATAATTTGAAAACAGATTTAGAAGCATTACGCAGCCTAAGAATACCTACACGGTGAAAAATATTCGGATAAAATTGATCTTCACAATGGTGTACTATTATGTATCCTAATATTCGTATAGATTATATATGTTGACGTTGGATAAAATTGTTCTATCCTATTTTGGAATAACTTTTGTACGAGTTTCGTATAAACGGGTGGTTTATACCAAGATCGGATAATATTTATCATAAATTCATATTAAAAATTCATAAAAAATAAAACGAATTATTTAGGATTACTTTTGCGTCGCAAGTCGTAAAGTTCGTACTTAAAGTTTGTAAGTGAACTGCATTGGACGCAAAAATTTACTCGGGAGTGTTTTCGTGAAACGGATTGTTTAGAATTACTTTTGCGTCACAAGTCGTGCAATTAGCATTTCGAGTTTGTAAGTGAAGTTAATTGGAAGTGTTTATTAAAGTGTTTATTAAAATTATTTGTGAAAATTATTTGGTAGCCATAAGGAATGTTGTAAAACTTTGATTTTGGTGAATAAAGTATATATGAATAAAATCTATCGAGTTTTTTTTTCAAATAATAAAACAAATAATCGTTATCCATCTCACAGTACATAATTGAATTTAATGCTCGAAAGTTTTACTTGATGTACTATGTCAAGTGTTTTCACAACACCTACTTTTATCTTTGAATGCATAAATATTCAATTGTTTTCATTCTTTTTTCATCATAATGGATAATTGTGCCCAATATATATATATATATATATTTATAATAAAAAGGAGGGAAAAAACCAGAATAAGATTTTGGGTTTTTGAAAATGGGTTAAATTTATCGTGTGACCTCGAAATTAGAATAATATATTTCTTGTTCTAAAGGGTGTACATTTAATAAGAATGCGGTGTATTCATTTATATGCGATTCGGATACCGTTTATAAGAGCGTCTTATTCAATTTATATGAATAATTGGTATTGATTTTATCTTATCAGATAAAATTTATCTTATCAGATTAAATTGTTTGATCTTAAACAAACTTATTTTATTGATACTAACTTTCGTTTGGACCTATATACATTCCATAATTTATCAAATTTATCCGAAAATTTCTAACCGTGTAGATGGCTGAAAACCGAAACTGATGATAGCATCGAATTGCATGGGTTTAGTGATGCCTCTCAGAAAGCATATGCAGCAGTTGTATATGTTGTTTCTTGCAGTCGAGATAAAGTTAATTCATCATTAGAGCTAGCTAAAACGAAGGTAGCACCTGTAAAAACCATTTCGATTCCAAGTTTGGAACTTTGTGCAGCATTTTTGCTAGCAAAAACTGTGCAACGTATTATAAAATCATTGAATATAATCAGATCACGGATACATCTTTGGACAGACTCAACTATCGTGCTGGCGTGGTTATCAAAGCACCCATCAAGCTGGACTACGTTCGTTGCCAATCGAACCACGCAAATACATGAAACTGTAAAGGACGTTCCTTGGAATTATGTGCCGTCAGAGCAAAACCCTGCAGATGTTGCCTCACGAGGGTTATTTCCTAAACAAATACTCGAATGTGAGCTATGGTGGAATGGTCCTTCATGGCTAAAAGAAGACAAGAAAAATTGGCCCGTTAGACCATCATTACCAGCATGTACAATGGAACAAAAGAAGAAATCAATTATGTCACTAGTAGCATTTCAACCTGATACACAGTTTTTAAACTTATGGCTAGAAAAATATTCTTCCTTAACTCGTTTGATTCGAGTTACCGCTTATTGTTTAAGATTTATCGCAGCTGCAAAAGGCAATCGTTCTACCGAGGCATACTTGAGCACTACTGAGCTTGATTCATCATTGAAATTTTGGATTAAATATACGCAACAAAGTGAATTTCCAACATAAATTGAATTTTTGAAACACAAGCAACCTATCGACAAGAAAAGCAGCCTACTGAATTTAACTCCATTCCTGGATGAGAATGGGATGTTACGAGTTGGTGGTCGTCTTGCAAATGCTAATATTGCCTACAATACCAAATATCCAATGATTATTCCAAAAAAAGCAAGCTTTTATCACTTATACTTCTGAATTACCACATTCTTACTTTACATGGAGGAGTACAATTGATGTTAAATATTATCAGACAAAAATATTGGATAATCGATGCAAGAAACTCCATTCGATATTTTATACAAAAATTCATTGTTTGCTACAAACACAAAGCTCAAACCAGAACTCAACTCATGGGTGATCTACGTAAACAACGAATAATTCCGTCAAGGCCATTTACTCATTGCGGCGTGGATTATTGCGGTCCTCTTGATATCAAGTTATCAAAAGGCAGAGGTTCCAAATCAACGAAAGGCTACATAGCTATCTTTGTTTGCCTCTCTGTGAAGGCCATTCATCTAGAATTAGTCGGCGATTTGTCAACTCAATCTTTCCTAGCAGCTCTTCGACGTTTCGTAAGCCATCGCGGACTATGTAGTCACTTATACAGCAACTGTGGCACAAACTTTATAGGAGCCAACAAAGAATTGAGGCAAACACTAAAACGAAATGAAACACTGGCACAGTAAATTGCTAATGATGGTATTTCATGGCACTTTAACCCACCAGCATCTCCACACTTCGGTGGATTATGGGAAGCGGGAGTAAAATCCACAAAACATCATTTAAGAAGAATCGTTGGAAGTGCACTTTTAACATATGAAGAATGGTATACAGTTCTAGCAAGAATAGAAGCCTGTTTGAACTCACGACCTCTTTGCCCACTGACAAACGATCCCAATGATCTGAATGCCTTAACACCAGGTCATTTTCTAGTAGGTGACACATTACTCGCAGTCCCAGAAGACAAACTATCAGACATACAACTCAACCGACTAGATCGCTGGCAGCTAACACAACGCTTGACCCAAGACTTTTGGAAACGGTGGTCTGTGGAATACTTAGCCCGATTGCAGCAAAGGCCTAAATGGAATCGCAGCCATCCAAACATCGAAATTAATGATTTGGTACTTATCAAAGATGAACGTTTGCCATCATATAAATAGTCATTGGGACGAGTGATAAAAACTTATGGTGGAAAATATGGATTAGTACGAGTAGTAAAGGTTCGTACATCCACCACAGAATTAGATCGACCTATTACGAAAATAGCACTATTACCCGTAGAAAAGGCTTAAGAAATGGAACAAACTTGAATTGAATTTGCTAATGAATTAAACTTTAGAATCGAAACTTGATGAATTGAATATTTGAAACCATAGAATTCTCGTTCGCACACATGGTATTTAGCCTAAAAAAAAAAAGAATGCATTCGTCATCCTCATCCATTTCCTATCCCCATCCCCCCCGGTATTACTTAAAAAGTTCGAGATCGGCGAGTTGGGGCGCCGCATAAATAACCCCTAGTCGCAGGATATGTGGTTTACTTGTAAGGAGGAAATGCCACAAGTAAGGTTAACATATCTTATTCCTTTATAAATAAACGGATTTACACAAAACTTCGACAAGAAACCTAGGATTGGTAACTTAATATCAATATAAAAGGTTATTCAAGCTCTATTTACAGGCGTTAATTCTGATCCTAGCGGACCATCGGGGGGAGTATGTTGAAGCAACCTAAAAATGAAATATTTTAGTATCACGTATAACAAGTCTACTCACCTGACCATTTGTTGACAGAGGACTGACTGTCAGTATGACATCAGTCAGCCGTTCCAGCGAAACCAGTACAATTCCAGTCAGCTGATATGTTTAAAATTAATGATGTATTCCATTTTGAAAATTTGACCAAGTTAATAGTGGTTCAGCAAAACTGTAAAATATACCGAAATGTTCTTTCATATAAAATTGAATTTTGCGGTTTCTTGGTGAGTCAGTTAAGTTAAAACTTTGCATTCGTTCGGAAATAAAACCATATCTTGTTCATTTCGCTAATTCGCTTTTTCGCATTGATTTACCCAATCATTTAATAAGTTTGTAAGTTTAGTTTATTCGCATTATATCTCGGAATTAGTAATTTGCAAATAAAAGTTTAGTAGTTCGAATTGTTGCGTTTTATTGCAAAAGGAAAGATTGTGTCAAAACATTTTGGTCCTTCGAACCAGATTAATTAGAAATTTAGTAGTGACTTTATAGTGATTTAAAAAGACAAATTAAGATAGTGCCAGTGAAAAAAAAATAAAAGATAAATAATATATTCCGCGCCGCGATACGGTTAATAGGGAAAATATTTTACAATTTGAAGGCTGTAAACCGGGGTAAGTCCGTTTCCTTTATTATCCTATATTTTTGTTCCTTATATAAATCATAATATCCTATACATCCTGTATTATTCAATCGCTTATCATATAAATAATCACTAAAATCAAATTAAGTGAGCAATAGCATCACGATAGTCAAATTGAATTGAAATTCAATTAAGAGAATTGAAGTGAATAGTGCTAAGCTTGAGCTAAGCTCATTGCTTGAAATTTGTATTGCGAGTTAAACGCCTGATTGAAATTTGAATTGCGGGTTAAACAACTGCTTATTCGGTTAAGAGCGTTTGTTTTTTAACAAAAGGGCAAAGATACAGTGCGAAGGTCGGTCAACTAAGGGCGGTCAATCAGTGAAGCTTAATAAGTGCAAATAAAAACTTGCGTTTAGAGTTCAAAAAGTCAGTTTGACTTGTTGTTAATTTGAAATAATTACAATGGAAAATTTAATCTTGCAACAGAAGCTGTCCATGCAAGAGTTAGGTAGGCTGCGAACTAATTTTAAAAAGGCTCCGTTAAACCGTAGAACGGTTTCATACTGTGGAAAAGTGGAAGAAAGATTAAGAGCTCTTTACAGAACGTTCAAAGAAAACCATAAACAGATTCTTTCGTTATTAAAGGGCGAAGAATCTGAATTCAATGTGGATTACTTTGCAAATGAAATCTACCTGCAATTTGATGAGCAGCATTTGGAATTTGAATCGGAAGTAGAAGAACAATTAAAAGAAGCTGTCGCTAAGCAACGGGAAATCGAGCAACGGGAAATTGGTCATCGAGAAGCAGATCAAATTACCAACAATGGACTAGCAGCTGAATCAAACGCGGAAAAAAGTACTAAGGCAGGAGAAAAGAAACTTATGGAAGCCAAGCTACAAGAAACGGAGTCGCATTTTGAAGAAATAAAATTACCTCGCATTTCCATACCGAAATTTCACGGGAATTATGATTCGTGGGTATCGTTTCGAGACCTATTTACCTCCCTTATTCAGAACAGAACAAACTTGTCCAAGGTACAAAAACTACATTATCTAAAGTGTAGTTTAACGGGGGAAGCTGAAGGGCTGCTTCGCCAATACGGTATTACTGAAGCAAACTATGATATTGCTTGGCGTGTTTTGAATGACAGATACGACAACGTCAATATCTTGTTAAACACACAATTAAAACGCTTGTTTTCACTATCCAGTGCCCAAGAGTCATCTTCGTCTATAAAATCTTTACTGGATACAACCATGGAATGCGTACAAGCAATTGAAAATATGAGTGTTGAAAATCTATGGCGAGCTGTGGTAGTATTTGTTGTGACTCAAAGATTACCTCAATCGACAAGGCAATTGTGGGAACAAGAACATGTTCACAGGGCTAATCTTCCCTCTCTTAATGAATTATCAGACTTCCTGCAACGTAGATTTCGAGCATTAGAAGCTGCGGGAGTAGAACGGATAAAAATTCCTCGAAACACAAATACCCATCAACTTCAGAGTGTACAAATCTATACGAGTCAAACCACTCAAGCTTGTGTCATTTGCCATGCAGAACATCATATTCGACAATGTCCTGTTTTTATCCAGATGAACCACGAGGCTAAATTTGAAATCGTAAAACGACACAAACTCTGCATTAATTGTTTCACGAAGGGTCACATTATGATGCGTTATCCTAGTAATAATCGATGTGTGAAATGTCCCAAAATTACATCACACGCTCTTGCATAAACCGACAAACGTAGTAGTTCCGAATCCGCTTAATATTAATGCTGTAGAATTTGAATCTACACATAATTCGCTACCCAGCTTATCTCAAAATGAAATGGATGTACAAACACTAAGTGCTATTACCACGAAACAAGTCCTCTTGGCTACAGCTTTAGTTAGTATTCAAACCGATAATGGTTGCGAAATTCTTCGAGCACTATTGGACCAGGGTTCTCAGGCATCATTCATAACTGAGAATGCAATGCGACAACTTAACTTGCGAAGGAGACGCACAAACACAAGTGTAAGTGGTATCGGGAAGGCAAATATCACACCAACCAAGGGACTTGTACATTTGAATTTAGTTTTACGCAACAAACGATCTTTGAACATCGATGCATACATATTGAGTCACTTAACTAGCTCATTGCCCACATGGAATGTCACTTCAGAATTACACTCCCATTTAAAAGGTTTTGATTTAGCTGACCCTAACTTTGACAAGACTGGACAAATTGATTTGCTACTCGGAGCTGACGTGTATGCTCAAGTGATAACCGGTGATATTCACAGGCTTGCGTTGGGACCAATAGTCCAAAGGAAAAGTTTAGGATGGATTGTCTCTGGAGGATTGAACTCACAATCAAAAGTGAATTTTCATAGTTTCAAAATTGAAATAACACAGCATGATGACTTGAATAAGCAACTTAGGAAATTTTGGGAACTGGAAGAGATCGAGATGGTTCAACAGTCGACAAATGAAGAAGAATTTTGTGAAAGATTCTATTTACAAAACACGGAACGAGACGTGGAAGGAAAGTATGTTACTCGCCTTCCATTTAAGGAAGGCGTTAACAGGCATATGTTAGGTTCATCAAGAAATACGGCGGTAGCTAGTTTGATGTCACTTGAGCGTAAATTTGCAAAGGACCCAGACTTGTATATTGAATATTCAAAATGTATCCAAGAATATATTGATTTGAAACATATGCATGAGATTCATAACACAACAGACATATTAGACCATCCAAATGATAACAAGGAACGTAAAACCAATTATTTACCTCACCACGTAGTTTACAAGGATAGCACAACTACAAAGGCTCGTGTGTGTTGTGTTCGACGCTTCATGGAAGACAACCTCTGGAGTGTCTTTAAATGATTTGCTTCATTCTGGCCCAGTACTCCAAACCAACCTAGATGAAATTTTGCTGAAATGGAGATTTTTACAATATGTGTATGCAGCAGATATCGAAAAAATGTATCGACAAATCCGAATACATCCCGAAGACGCTGATCTTCAGCGCATTGTCTGGCGCAATAGCCCTGATGAGCCAGTCCGCGATTATTGCCTCGATACTGTTACATTTGGAGTGACATGTGCCCCAGTTTTGGCGATACGCACACTCAGGAAGCTTGCAGACGATTCACAACCTTTATTCAAAATGGCACGGCAAGCAATACTGAATGATATGTAAGTAGATGATCTTTTATCAGGAAGAACGAGTTTAGAATCGGCATTGGCTAAAAGAGATGAGGTTAAAACATTATTCAGCTCAGCAGGATTCAAACTCAGAAAATGGACTGCTAACCACAATCGACTTTTACACAATATACCTTTGGGAGACTGTGAGACTTGCCCAAGTCTATATATTAATCTAGACAGCGGTTTTAAAACGTTCGGCTCGGCATCATTTGGTATCCAGTAACAGATGAATTTGCATATAAAATTACCATTAATTTTGATGATGTTACATATACCAAACGAAAAATATTATCAGATATTGCTCGATTATTTGACCCACTAGGATGGATATCTCCAGTCGTTATTCTGGCAAAAATACTAATGCAATCCTTATGGTTAGATGGTGTAGCATGGGACGATCGAATTCCTACTGATGTTTCATCCAAATGGCATGATTTGAAAACAGATTTAGAAGCATAACGCAGCTTAAGAATACCTAGATGGCTGAAAATCGAAACTGATGATAGCATCGAATTGCATGGATTTAGTGATGCCTCTCAGAAGGCATATGCAGCAGTTGTATATGTTGTTTCTTGCAGTCGAGATAAAGTTAATTCATCATTAGTGCTAGCTAAAACGAAGGTAGCACCTGTAAAAATCGTTTCGATTCCAAGTTTGGAACTTTGTGCAGCACTTTTGCTAGCAAAAACTGTGCAACGTATTATAAAATCATTGAATATAACCAGATCACGGATACATCTTTGGACAGACTCAACTATCGTGCTGGCGTGGTTATCAAAGCACCCATCAAGCTGGACTACGTTCGTTGCCAATCGAACCACGCAAATACATGAAACTGTAAAGGACGTTCCTTGGAATTATGTGCCGTCAGAGCAAAACCCTGCAGATGTTGCCTCACGAGGGTTATTTCCCAAACAAATACTCGAATGTGAGCTATGGTGGAATGGTCCTTCATAGTTAAAAGAAGACAAGAAAAATTGGCCCGTCAGACCATCATTACCAGCATGTACAATGGAACCAAAGAAGAAATTAATTATGTCACTAGTAGCATTTCAACGTGATACACAGTTTTTAGACTTATGGCTAGAAAAATATTATTCCTTAACTCGTTTGATTCGAGTTACCGCTTATTGTTTAAGATTTATCGCAGCTGTAAGAGCCAATAGCTCTACCGAGGCATACTTGAGCACTACTGAGCTTGATTCATCATTGAAATTTTGGATTAAATATACGCAAAAAGTGGATTTCCAACAGAAATTGAATTTTTGAAACATAAGCAACCTATCGACAAGAAAAGCAGCCTACTGAATTTAAATCCCTTCCTGGATGAAAATGGGATATTACGAGTTGGTGGTCGTCTTGCAAATGCTAATATTCCTTACGATACCAAATATTCAATGATTATTCCAAAAACAGCAAGCTTTTATCACTTATACTTCTGAATTACCACATTCTTACCTTACATGGAGGAGTACAATTGATGTTAAATATTATCAGACAAAAATATTGGATAATCGATGCAAGAAACTCCATTCGATATTTTATACAAAAATGCATTAATTGCTACAAACACAAAGCTCAAACCAGAACTCAACTCATGGGTGATCTACCTAAACAACGAATAATTCCGTCAAGGCCATTTACTCATTGCGGCGTCGATTATTGTGGTCCTATCGATATCAAGTTATCAAAAGGCAGAGGTTCCAAATCAACGAAAGGCTACATAGCTATCTTTGTTTGCCTTTCTGTGAAGGCCATTCATCTAGAATTAGTCGGCGATTTGTCAACTCAATCTTTTCTAGCAGCTCTTCGACGTTTCGTAAGCCGTTGTGGGCTATGTAGTCACTTATACAGCGACTGTGTCACCAACTTTATAGGAGCCAAAAAAGAATTGAGGCAAACACTAAAACGAAATGAAACACTGGCACAGGAAATTGCTAATGATGGTATTTCATGGCACTACAACCCATCAGCATCTCCACACTTCGGTGGATTATGGGAAGCAGAAGTGAAATCTACAAAACATCATTTAAGAAGAATCGTTGGAAGTGCACTTTTAACATATGAGGAATGGTATACAGTTCTAGCAAGAATAGAAGCCTGTTTGAACTCAAGACCTCTTTGCCCACTGAAAAACGATCCCAATGATCTGAATGCCTTAACACCAGCTCATTTTCTAGTAGGTGACACATTACTCGCAGTCCCAGAAGACAAACTATCAGACATACAACTCAACCGACTAGATCGCTGGCAGCCAACACAACGCTTGACCCAAGACTTTTGGAAACGGTGGTCTGTGGAATACTTAGCCCGATTGCAGCAAAGGCCTAAATGGAATCGCAGCCATCCAAACATCGAAATTAATGATTTGGTACTTATCAAAGATGAACGTTTGCCATCATATAAATGGTCATTGGGACGAGTAATAAAAACTTATGGTGGAAAAGATGGATAAGTACGAGTAGTAAAATCCACCACAGAAATTTTTTTTTTTTTCCCCCTAGTGTAGATGGCAAAAAAAAATTTGCTTATCAGATCCCCGGGTGACCTTTCACCACGGAGTATATGAGGTTTGACTCACTAAAAAAAAGGACCATCTACAAGCCCACGAAGTTCCGAGTCGGGACCCGCCTAAGCACTGCTTCGACCCGGTCGTGCTGACTCACCCATTGGTAACCACGGACTTCAAGAACTACCACAGCTTATGGGTCGGTAAGACAACCCTCCTCCCGCTTTATGCGCAGCACTTTCTCAACGTATGTTGAAACTGCGCGCCAGTTCTCCTCGTTTCGCAGCATTGCATCCACGATCGTCTCAGGCGCTACCAGGCCGATCGTGGACTCAATGCTACGCCTCAAACTTGCGAAGCGACTGCACATAAAGAATGTGTGCTGAGCATCATCGAGCTCAGTCACACAGTACCGGCAGTACGGTGTGACCACCTTACCCATTCTGTTCAGGTATTTCCTGAAGTAACCGTGCCCTGTCAAAAATTGACAAAGGTAAAAGTTTACCTCTCCGTGGCTCCGGTTATAAGACTCAATAAGACCAATTAGCTTAGCCGTCCAGCGTCCTTTATCACTTTCACTCCAACGTTGCTGCCAAAGTTGAAGGGTCAGTGTACGCGCGTGCGTCAAAGCCTCCGTTCTGTCCAGCTCTGAGCGAAAGAGGTACTCTTCCTTGCGCTCTCGCGCTAGCAGATCGATCGGGATTACTCCCGATACAACCATCACAGCCTCTTCCGAGACCGTGCGGTAGCTACAGGCGATTTGCAGGGCACCCCTGCGCTGGACACTGGCAATGCGCTTTCGGAACTTCCTAGTTCGAAGCGCATCTCCCCAAATTTCGGCGCCATATAGCAAGATGGAATTGGTCGTCTCCATCAGCAGTCTCCGTCTCGTCTCACTGGGTCCGCCAACGTTGGCCATTAGCCTACTCAGCGAAGTGACGACTACTAGAGCCCTATCACATGCCCTGCGGATATGATCCCAATACGTCAGCTTGGTGTCCAGGATCACTCCCAGATACCTGGCCGACTTGCCAGTCTGGACCTCAACGGAGCCAACTGTCATGGGTATGACAGTTGGTATCCTCCGCTTCGTCAGCATGACAAACTCTGTCTTTGAGACTGCCAGCTGGAGGCCGTGCTCAGTCATCCACCGATCCACTCTTCTCATAACTTGATTAAGTCTAAGTTGAGCGAAATCGGCAGATCTAGAAGTGATTACAGCTGCGACGTCATCAGCGTAACCTACTAGGAACACATCCGCAGGCATTTCCAGGCGCAGCAGATCATCGTACATGATGTTCCAGAGGTCAGGTACTAAGATCGTCCCCTGTGCCGCACCTGAGGTGACAGGCCTCCTTCTGACTCCGTCCTCTGTGTCGTAGAGCAACCATCGGTCCCCGAGGTCTGGCTTGATGACATGCCTCTTCCGCTCTTGCTACAGCCCCAACAACCTCTGAGATGGCATCGATTGTTGAATGCCCTTTCCGGAAGCCGTGCTGCCTGCAAGAAAGATCACCAGCTGATCTCACTGCTGACAGCAATCGCGGCTTTAGTAACCCTTCGAGAAGCTTTCCAGCAGTGTCCAGCATGCACAGCGGGCGGTATGCCGATGGGCTGCACAGGTCACCCTTCCCCTTGTCTACAAATACCAGTCGAGCCACTTTTCACCGCGGCGGGAAGACCCCCGCGACTAAACATGAATTATACAAAGTCAATAATAGACGCGGTTGACTCTCCGCCACGACTTTAAGTGCCTCGACCGGAACACCATCAGGCCCCGGGGCCTTCCGGTTCTTCATCCTGGACACCGCATTGCTCAGCTCCTCGTCCGTAAAAAGAGGAACATCCGCCTGGGTGACGAGTATGGGCGCATCAATCATTGGCGGATGCACCGGAAACAGCAAACCAACAATGCGCTCCATGGATATCGCATCCATGAGAGTGCATGCAGCCAAGTCTGCGAGTGACCAATTTGTAGCCATCTCCCCACGGGTCTGAGTTGACCTCCTTACAAAGAGCCTGCCATTTGGCACGTTTACTCCTCGTGATAGCCTTGGTCAGCTCCCTCTTTGCCGCAATGTGGGCAGCAGATAGCTCAGCCACTCCCGGCCTATTTCTGGCTCGCTGTGCCCTGCGCCTGCACGCCAAAGCGATGCGCCGCAGTTCGGCAATTTCTTCGTTCCACCAGTACGCATGTTGCCTCCTACGAAAGGGCTTCCGTTTGGGCATTGAAGCCTCACACGCCCTGCGAATTCACCCCATGGTGCTATTAACAGTGGCCTCTACTGCTGCACGAGTCACTGGGGTCTAAGATATTAGAGGCTTCCCTCCCAAGCTCGAAACGAGCGATGCGACCATCTCATTCCTGGTAAGTTTAGCGGCATTCCAGCCTAGCCACTTACAGGAAGAGCCTTGGCGTCTTTGCCTACTCTCAGCAATTTGGAAGGTGATGTTACTATGATCACTTGCAGTGTAATCTTCCATCACCTTCCAATCGCTGACGAGTGCCGCGAGTCTCTCCGATGCCATGGTGACATCGGGAATAGATTCGCCAAAACCGGGCCTTCGGAATGTTGGCGTCGAACCCGTATTCAATACCAACAAACCCAACCTCGATGCCATCTCAACTATGCGCCGTCCGCGAGTGTTTTCAGTGGGCATGCCCCACTCCAATGCCCTTGCATTGAAGTCACCCCTACGATGACATTACCAGCGATGCCACGGAGAGAGTCTTCCAGTGAGCTAAGTTTGACTCCGAATTCCTGCATTGAGTCGTTCGGAGACAGGTAGCAGCTCACAAAGGTGATCCCTCCGTATGTCACCCACACGTGACCGTTCCCTGAGCCACGGGCGCCGATGCGAGCCCTCTGCCCGTCAGCGATCCAAATCGCCGCATACCCCGTAGCATCTGCCAGCCAAACGCGAACATAAGGCTCGCTGATCAATATGATCTGAGCCTTATCTTCGCGGACTAGTTGCGTTAAGAGGTCGTCCGCAGCTCTGCAGCCCTGCAGGTTGCCTTGAAGGACTCTCATGTCCTACCCTGCTTTTTCTTGGCATCGAGTGCGTCTCTGAAAACCCGACACGCACTCGATCCCATCAGATGCTTAGCGCCATTCGCACCTGCGCAGAGCAGTCTGCTGCCCGGTGGCCAACCTGTCCACACTTCCAGCAGCTGGCGCTCCGGTCTGGACCCTTACAGCTACGCCTTGCATGGTCGTAGCCTAGGCACCGGTAGCAGCGTGTCACCTCAGCCCACCTTCGCACTCGGGCACTTATCATTCCTACCCGGACTCGACCAGACTTGAGGATTTTGGATGCTGGTGCCTCATCCAGCTCCACCACGGCTCTCCTCTGTTCCCTTGTGTTGGGAGGGAAGAGTGTGGTTTTCACCTTGCCGGCTCCTTCCTCTCCAGCCTCGCGTTTGATGGAGGATATCACCTCTTCGCTGACTATGAGGCAATCAAGGTCGAGAGGCTCGATCTTAACTCTAGGAGTCACAAGCTTCACGTCCCCATGGCCATCTACGGTGGCCCGGATCGAATCCTGCAATTTCGCGCGGTCATCGCAGCACGCGATTTCCAAAAGGACCCCTCCTTCTGCTGTCTTTCTGATACGCTTTACTAGCGTACCAGTTTCATCCAGAGAAACACTTTGACGGATGGCCCCCAGTACCTCCGCGTAAGTCTTCCCGGAGCCGGTTTTACTAAAACAGCGTCTATTTTTTTCCCTCGCCATCTTTGTCTGTTATTCTTCTTTTTCTTCTTCGGCACTGCTTTCTTACCGCCCTGTGGTGTACACTCTTTCGGAGCCTTTTCCGACCCAGCGGTTGTCACTGGTGTTTTTGTGATGCTGCCCTTTTTCTTTTTGTGGGTCACCGTCAGTCACTTCCTGAGGTCAGAAACTGGCACCTCCTTCCTCACCCGAACTTCCTGAATATCTTCAGGGCTAGATTCAGCCACGCGCTTATTTTGTCGTGGCCGATATACTCCCGGGGCCTCTATAAGAGTGGCTGATTCAGCGATCTTTTCCTCCAAGACCCGCTGGTAGTCTACCTCTGCCTTCTGCCAGTTCGCCCGGCAGGTGAAGATGACCTCAAAGGCCTCCTCCAGCTCCAACATACCGTCCTTGACGTGCTTTGAGATATTCCTCTGTGCGTTGGCGGCTTGAAGCATTTTATGAAGGATACGTTGACACTTCCTCAACATATCCTCTTCAGCCACTCGCTCACGCTTTATGTACTCCTTTCTAGGGGATAAAACGCAAACACCGAACGGTCGATGGTGGCGCCTCCTTCGCCCTGCATCGCCGCTGTCATCCTCATGTTCTGTTGTCCGTCTGTCTTGTCATTTGTGTCATTTTGTTTATGTAGTGTACTCAGTTTTGTTGGGTCCCAACTCAGAGCCGCTATCTCCACCCGGATGTGCAGTCGCCTTAATGACCTCGTGGTAATCTATGCAGAGCCGGGAGGCCGACGCGAGGGTTGATCACCAGCCTTCATGGGGCTGGATCTCAGAGCCAGGTCAGCGCTAATCGGGAACAATGTCAACCGAACCTGCACCACCAACTCAACGGTGCGGGCTTTGAACGTACTCTGAGACTTGCCAGGTTTTAACGGGACGGAGACGGCATGACATTAGCCTGGAGCCGTTCACGCTCGGATTTCACTCCGGCGGTACCGCGAATAGATCGACTAGGTCCAGAATGCCATAACCGCCAGCCCAGATACATTTTTCGCTGATCGTCGATCGTGCCTTAAACCATTAAGCCAAGCCAGGTCATGCCATAAAAAATCCTTGCTGCCATTGCCAGAAATTCCAATCATCAATCAAATCGTAAAGCCATGAGAAAAGCCGAGTCGTACCGGTTGTTGGGCCATTTGGCGTTACCCGGGGTGCACCGCG
>CANBKX010000552.1:0-23583 GCA_947369275.1 Nemotelus nigrinus | reverse complement strand
AGTAAAAACTCTAGCGCATCAGAACCGCTAGAAAACTAATTTTCGAAGAAATTTCATATCAACACTTGCTGTTTCTCCTGTAATCTTTATGTTATGAAGATTATTTCGATGTTTAAATCTATTTTACCATCCTCGACTAGCAACGAAAGTTTTACTTATGGCACTTGCCTCGGCCTGAATGCAATTAAGAATTCCTCTAGCCTTTTCTATTATGATAGATTGGCTTAATGTCATATTGCGTTCAATTTCGTCGTCAATCCATATAGACAGTCGTTTTTCCATTTCCTCTATAATGTTATATCTAGAACGGGTAATTCTAGTTGCAGAGCTTGACGTAGTTGCAGTTGCCGATGACAGTATTTTTTCTTTATTCTTAAAAATTGTCCTTATTGTTGAAGTTGCCAAATTCAATGCAGCACTAATTTGAGATTGACGTTCACCGGAATGTAATCTTCTCATCACTTGCATCTTAGTTTCCAGTAAAATGCTTTTACTGATTGCTTTCAATTCTTGTTTTTCATTATCACCCATGATAAAAACTAAAGATCATTATATTTTTCACTGTATTAATCGTTATAGTATTATATAAATTTATCCTCGCAATAATGTCAACAAATGTTTCAAATGATAAAAAACCCTAGCGCATCAGAACCGCTAGAAATACTAATGTTCGAAGAACAGTAGAGGATTTGTGCAGATTTTGAGTGTATTGTTATATATTGTTGTTTTATTGTTGTTATTGTCTTAAATATTATATATTGTATGTATTGTCATATATATTGTTATATATTGTATATTCGCGATGCAAGCATTTATTGGTACGAAAATAACAAAAACACCTCGTGCTAGCAGTCCTTTGCTAGCACTGAAGCCAAAAATAAGTCATATCTGGCTCACGTTGAAGTCAACCTGCTCTGCGAATTTCGTATTGATCCGATTACTGCATTGGAAGTTATAGGGATAAAAAGAAATTTAGGGTTACCATTCGCAAGAGCTTTCAAACTTTCTAGATCTTAGTATTTGGTGTGTATTTTCACTACAAGACCACTACGATTTGAAAACTTTATGACAAAATAGCTTGCTAAAGCTATGTCAAAAAATACAAAAACAATCCTAGCTGGCAACCCTATCATTGTTTTTCAAACTAGATTTCTACTGAATATTGTCTACAATAATTTAAATTTGCCATATGAATTTCGTTATGATACCATGACTGTACTGGAGGCTATATGGCAAAGAGCTTTATTCAAATAAAATAACATTATATAAACAATTTGGTGCAGTTGCACCAATTTTTGACGATTCTAAAAGCATATAGATACATAACTTAGATGCTTTGCTTTTATATAATCTTTTAGTGCTTTCATCTAATCAAAGTCGTTTGACATAAATTATGCTTACCATAGAAGGGGGATGGTGCAGATGAATAAGCTAATAAACTTGGTTATAGATTCAAGTAACAAACAATAAAATTTCCAAAACTCGGAACATTTAAATATCGGTTGCTTATTTTATGTTAAATGGTTTGCTTATGAATCGAAAATGGAAGCATCTGTTGGTACGATATTTACGAAAGTGTCCGGTGCTGGCAATCATGTGCTAGCACCATAGCTGCTTCACGTTGCCTTAAAGCCAGCCTATGAATTTCGTTTCGATTGAATGGCTGCGCTGTAAGCTATAGGAGTGAATTAAATTTTAGGGTTACCATCGTCCAAACTTTTTAAATTTGTAAAACGTAAATATTTGTTGTTAACTGTCATTGCAGGATCATTCCCATTTGGAAATTTTATGACAACATCGCTCGATAAAGCAATATAAATAAATAACGAAATTCATCATAGCTGGCAACCCTTTCACTGTTTTTCAACAAAATTCCTACAGAATTACAACCGCAACAAGATATGCTTTTCACATGAATTTCGTTTTGATTTCTTCACTGCATCGGAAGCTATAGGGAAAAAATCTTTATTTTCCTGAGCAAATTTACAATATTTAGGAGACAAAAATTGCCGTAGCTGGCGTCCGTATACTAATTTTTCAACCAAATTTCTACGAAATCTATTTCAGAGTAAGGTTCACCTACTGCGTGAATTTCGTTAAAATCTGGTGGTTAAATCGGAAGCTATAGGCCAAAAACCAGTTTTTTTTTCAGCGATTTTTCCAAATGGCACCACTGCCACAGTGTTGCTCGTTTTTCGAAATCACTTCTATGAGACCTGGTCCTAGCAAATTCCAACATGTCCTGTAAATTTCATATTCATCGCATTATCCGATCGTCAGTTCTCGTGAACAGAAATTTTGAGTGCTGAAAATAGAGGTAATCTGATCACGGGTTGCCGTTCTTGTTTACAGCGGAATTTTGAAATCTTTTATTTGACTTCGTGGGCAAAAGTCAAAACTTATCAATAATTTGAATTTATTTTCAAAAATCAAAAATTTTTCAGGAGACTCGATGATTTGAAGGATTTTGGTTCAGGAGCCTGCTGTAGCTACAGATTTTCCCGCACAGATTTGAAAGTCCATGTGTGTAAAGTTTTAGTATATATCAATACGCTCTAAAAATTTCACGATGATCTATTGTTTTTCTTAGAAGTTATGACAAATCGAAATTTGAAAAAAAATCCTTGCCTACTTTTAGGCACTCAGCGCCTAAACAAGGCTCAAAATTTTCATTTGCTTATCATAAGCAAACTTAAAACATAATAAGTTTTCATTCCTAGTACTTTTTTTTAACAAAAATTTACACTGCTTGGAAATATAGGAGCACCTGAAAATTCACTTAAATGCCAGCAAGTCATGGACCTACCTGTTATATACATCTAAGTTCTCCGAAAATTTCAGCTCAATCGGATCGGCCACTCCAGAGATTATCTCTCTTAACCATTTTGCTGATATATATATATATATATATATATATATGTATATATATATATATACATATATATATATATATATATATATATATATATATATATATATATATATATATATATATATGTATATATATATATATATATATATATATATATATATATATATATATATATATATATATATATATATATGACGAATTTTCGGCGAAGCGATTTTAATACTAATGTTCTTCGAACATTAGTAAAAACTCTAGCGCACCTGAACCGCTAGAAAACTAATTTTCGAAGAAATTTTCTTTGAGTGACAAAAAAGTGTGGAAAGACGTAAAACACTGTTTTGTAGAATCATATCAACCATTCCTTATCCAAAGCAACAAAACTCAACTATAACACAAATGATGAAAATGTTCAGTGCTGGCAACCCGAACGAAGTAGTCCGAACGAAGCGTCCGTTCGGCAGTCCGAACGAAGCAGCAATAAGTTTACCATAACAAACTCATACTCAAATCAACTTATCCTCTGAATTTCGTTCTCATCGCAGGATTTTATAGAAATTTTCAGCGGTTACATCGTAAATAACTAAAAGAAGTGTGGCCAAATCACTCGAAAACAGCGAAACTGGTCAGTCCTCATAAGAAGGCATCGGTCCTTCTTACGACGACATATTCGGCAAGATCCAGGAGTAAGAGGTGTAAAGCTTGCAGCATTGCTCGAGGAATACCATGACATCAAAGTAACTCCACAAACGGTTAGAAATCACATTAAGAAATTTGGATTTCAAAGCCGAATCCCAGTAAGGAAACCATTTTTAAGTGCAGTCAATAGAAAAAAACGTGTAATTTTCGCAAAACAATACCTTAGCAAGGACTTTTCGTTCTCAAAACGTGTCATCTTTTCTGAAAAATGTAAATTTAACCTTAAAGCGTCCGACGGATGCATAGGAATTTGGTGTGAGCGAAATGCAAGACTGGCTAAGTGTAACCTCTTGTCGACATTCAAACACGGAGGCGGTTCGGTAATGATTTGGAGCTGTTTTGGTGCTGAAAGTGTTGGGAATTTGCACTTTATAAACGGTATTATGAACTCGCACATGTATATTAACATTTTAAAGAGATATTTGGTCCAAAGCGCAAGGAAATCAGGTTGTGAACGGAACTACATCTTCCAACAAGACAACGATCCCAAACACTCAGCTTTTAATATTCGTCTCTGGATGTTATATATTTGCCGCAAATATTTAAAAACTCCACTCCAAAGCCCCGACATCAATCCTATCGAAAATTTGTGGTCGATTGTTAAGAGGAATTTGCGCAAACACGGCCTTCGGAGCATTCAAGGGTTAAAACATGCTCTACGGACAGAATGGGACAATATTCAAAAGGTTTTAGCTACAAAACTCGTGGAATCGATAGCAACACGGCTAAAAGATATATTAAAACAAAAAAGTTTTGCAACCAAATATTAAAACTTAAGAATACGCGTTTTATATTTAGGTTCTTAAAGCGTACGAATACGAATTTTGTTTAGTTATAACCGAAATATTGTTACTTTTTCCAAAATAGTGATATCTACTTTTTTTATTTTGTTTTATTTTGTTTGATATACATATTATCAATGATTTTATTGCATATTTTTTCAACTGGTAGCAACTTGTTTCAGAATATAGAGGTTTTTCACATAAAATTGTTGGGGTACGAATACGGATTTTGCATACTGTATATATATATATAAATAAAGAAATATGAATTTTCGGCGAAACGAGTTTATTACTATTGTTCTTCGAACATTAGTAAAAAGCGTCCGTACAGCACCGCATCAAACAAAAAACACAGCTACACTGTTTCAGATATGTTATGTACATATTTTGAAACCTAACGCTGCGCACAATTTCGGGGAATGCCCGGGTTGAAAAAAAGAGCGCAAAACCGAAACAGCGCTAAACGAAACAACGTTAAGCGGGGTCTTACTATATATATATATATATATATATATATATATATATATATATATATATATATATATGTATATATTTATATATATATATATATATATATATATATATATACATATAAATATATATATATATATATATATATATATATATATATATATATATATATATATATATATATATATATATATATATATATATATATATATATATATATATATATATGAATTTTCGGCAAAGTAAGTTTAATACTAATTTTCTTCGAAAATTTGTAAAAATTAAAATGCAGTTGTTAAAGGAGATACTTTTCGAGGTAAAAGTGGGACGATTTTTTTCTTTTTCGATATGTAAATTTTCTGCAGCACTTGAAAACCAAAAAACCGATTTTGGCTTAAGAAAATCGGCTTTTTATTTATTGCAAAATTAATAATTATTAAAATATCAAAAAAGCCACCAGGTATACCTGAGAAATATTGTGAAGAAGAATTGTGCAAAGTTTCAAATTGAATGGTTCAGTAGATTTTGAGTTATTGTGAACACGAATTTCAAAAATATCAAGTTTCAGAAAAACCCACAGCTGTCGAGCAGGTAAAGAAACCCGGCCTGGAGCAACGGTCGCTCAATTACTTATAACTTCGTTAATTTTGCTCCAATCGACTTGAAAATTAGACACGATAGCCTTTAGAGATTATGCATTCATCTATAAAAATAGACAAAAAAAATGTTAAATACTTTAAGTCACAGCGGGCATTTCAGCAAGAGTCGAAAACAGTGTTGTTTATCACTTACAGTTAGGAATACTGTAGCTTTTCAGGAATTTCTTATGGTAACAGATTCAAACTTGAAATTATTGTTTTTTTATATTCATGTTACATTCAGATCACAGCTTGTTGTTTCAAATATATTAGTTTGTAATAAAAATAATAAATAGATTGGGACATATTTCGGGAAAGTGTTACCTTGCCCTAACAAATTCAGCTTGAATAGACTGCAAATTTCGAGAATAAATTGTCTAAATAGTGTAGTTATAGTGATTAAATTTGAATAAGAATTTATTTACAAGCTTGAGTAGCCTAGTGGGTAGAGCACTGGCTTCTTGCGTGTGGGGTCCCTGGTTCGAATCCAGGTTCGGACGAGGGGCCGCGCACCAAGCTTTGAGTTCACCTAGCTCTGATTAGGTACCTGATTTAAATCAGGGGTAAAGTGAGTCGTGGAACTAATCACTCCACACTCGTATCCACAATGATTGAAAAAAAAATTGTAATGAAGCTCTCTACCAGCTTCAACTCCTAGACCCGTACGAGGGTTGTCGTGGGATTGCTTTACTTTACTTTAAGAATTTATTTAGTCTGTCATAAGTGTCATTTGAGTTTGATGTCTTCAATTTCACGTCCGTTGGTGGATCATAATCTGTTTTATTTCTTGTTGATTAGGTGCGCCCAGTGTGGGCGATGCGATATATGTTTATGATTGTTCTATTACAAGTTTTTTCACTAGCTGTCATATTATAAGTATATGTACCAATATGGCATATATGGTACATATATGGCGAATATGTTCAAATTTGGATTCTATTCTAGAATTTTGAAACTTAAGGCAACATAGCACCTCCAAATTTTTGAAAAATCGATTTTTGTTTTTTGATTGAATATGTTAGAATGAAGCTTTAAAAACATGATTTTAATAATATAAAATTAAAATTCTAAAAAAAAAAAATTTTGTGAGTATATATAGCGAAGCGCTCCAAGGTCATTTTTTCTATGATTTTCGTTGACTTCGCTATATCGCTACATCGACTTAATCCAAAGTGTAGAGGAAGATAAGTGAGTCATTTCCTTTAAAAGAAGCAAAAAAACAGTTAACCTTGGCAAAAAAAAAACAAAAAAAATAGCTGTAAAAAGTGTAGAGTCTCCAAACAAAGGTCCGAAAAAAGTCCTACTGACACTAAAATTAATGAAAAATTTTGCCACATATTATGGCCTAGCTATACGACGAAGACCTGATTCAGTTGAAAATATGCCCAAGTAAATTTGGGCAGCATATCACCACAAAATTTCAACTGATGAGAACCTTCAACACTCTTATTGTCCTGTTGGAGAAACGACTTGGTGTAACTGGCGCAAGGTGGAGGCAGCTGGTGATAATGCATTAAAAAATTTCAAGCATCCTCCACCTTTAGATGATAAGGTACAAGAAATTTTAAAGCCTATTTATGATGACTTATCAGCAAAAGATATATTAAAGCGCTGCTTGGGCAATTTTCCGCAGAATAATAACGAAAGGTATAATTCTTGTGTTTGGAATTTGGCCCCCAAACATACTTTTTGTGGGAAAAACGTACTAAATATGGCTGCAAATATTTCTGCATGTACATTTAATGAAGGATTTATGGCTATCTTGAAAATAATGCAAGTAATGGGAGTTACGATTGCCGAACGTGCGCTGGAACATGCAGAACATAGAGATGCTGCAAGATTCGACCAGGCGGAAAAACACTCGACTGAGGCATCTAAAGAGGCCAGAACTGCTCGAAGGGAGCAAAAATCTTTGGAAGAGGAGGAGTATGAGCAAAAAGAAGGTACATTGTATGGTCCAGGCATCGCAGATTAATTTTCGGTAAAATTTATTGCAAAAAATATTGAATTTTAACTTTAAGCACGATTTTCTCGAAACAACGTTTTGCAAGTTGGCGTGCATGATTAAGAAAAACCATATTATCCAATCGTTCTGAAATTTTAACACGTTAATCTGCACATGTTGATGCTCAGAATGAACTACGGATGAAAAAATCGGCATTAAATTTTTTTAGTTATAACCGATTTCTGGGGAAAAAAAACCTCGATTTTCGAAAAAACGCCGCCATTTTGTTATTTTTCAACCAAATTTTTTTTTTTAGTTCATTCCAAGGCCACTTTGATGTTGATCAAAACCACGTTTTTGTTTGTTTTTTTCAGACTTTCCTGAGGACAGTTATCATCCATGCCAGGTTTTTTTGGAGTATTTTCCAAAAAATTGTAGCAGACGACAGGGGGCCACAAAAAATTTTTAACAATTTTTTTAATGTAGTATAAAAGGTGCTAAGTATGTGTAAAAAGTTTCATTAAGATATGTTACTTTATTCAATTAAAAACAAGCCTTTGAAAAAAAACATTTTTTTCTAATTTGAAGGTGCTACGTCCCCTTAAAGATTTATTACAAAAGTAAAAATGCGAAAGGTTTTTAGGAGTAAATTTTGTTAACTATTACATTATTGAAAGCGAAACAGTTGAGCCGAAAAGCTTGAGAATGTTTACGGCAAACTGATTTTCCTTTTATTTTATACTAAGATCTTCAACACGCTAGTGATACTTCAACCAATTTGAAATCAGTGAAGTAAATATTATTTCCAAAGAGAAGTTTTTTATAATTGCCTTGAGAAAAGCATTTTGCCAATGTTTTTAAATAATATGTTTATTTAGGTTTTTTCAATAGTAACTACAAAAACATTGAAAAGTGCAAGTTTACTTTCATTTGATTGTTGTTATGTTTTTTATGAATGCCTTGCCATTACATGATACTCTCTCATCTGTCTAGTTTCATGTAAGTAATAGAAAAACTTATCGGAAAATTATAAAGAAACCAACGGTATCAAGGTGTATTATGAATAAAACTAATCAAATTGATTTTTTTTTTCAGAAAAAAATTGAATCAAATCTAAAGAAGATTTGATTAAGAATGATAAAAGCAGGAGTTTGTTAAAGAAATCTTTTACACTTTATATTATCACTTTCAAGTGCTGGAAATTTGAAATTAGTGCGCAATACCTGGAAAAGTCTTTCCAGCATAATCTATCAAAACACCAAAATGCATTTTCATTTTTATTAAATTACAGCCTATTTTTCAGTATGCTTTATTTATTAAATTATGCTTTTGTATTATATATGAGCTTCTATGTCCCTTTTCAACTTTCTTCTATGTCCTCAATCATTTTTATTGAATACTCTCAGCTATTTCACGTCCTTAAAGATAACCATCTGTTACAAAATCGTAAGATATATATCTTATTTTCACAAACCACTTTCATTCCATTCCCTTTCGCCCTGTCAGTTTTTTTGGTTGAAACAATTCAAATGCACGTTTTCCGTCTTGTCTTCATTCGTTTCGCGTGCCAGCGTATCTCCCGTCATGCTTGGCATACAATGCAACTACGATTTTGGAATTTTAAGTAGCCCTCGCCTTACCTATGTTGCTAAAGCACATAAGTATTTGAAGAGAGACAGTAAAAGTACCAAATCGGCGAGCTTGAGGCAATTGGATTTCCAGGACTCTTCGCTATCATACGGACTACTACAGTTGAGCATGCTTTTCCAGCTCGATGTCAAGATGACAACGATAAATAAGTCGAACAATATGTGCTGCATTATTTTAAGTTTGCTCGCATATAATACATTGAATGCAAGTAAGCAGACATTGTGTATATGGATATGAGACGAAGATACAAAGTTTGAAATTGTGTCTTACTTTTTCTATGTGACTCCGAGTCCTTTTTCGTTGTGCGAATTACAAACACTCTGACTGTATTCGGTGGATTCAGGAGCTGCACCCTCGAGCTATGTGATAATATACGAATAACTATGTGATGTGAATAGAGATGGGCAAAAGCGCTCATAGCTCACCACTCACCACTCACTTTTACAGTGCAGCGCCTGAAAAAAGCAAAGCATAGTCTGCGAACGAAAGCTCTCGTTTGACTAAACTTAGTGAAATGTGCAGCCAAAAGTATACTGAGAGTACGGCGCAACACTGTAAAAAAGAGTCATGAGTGGTGAGCTAAGAGCTATTTTGCCCATCTCTAGATGTGAAGCATTCGCAAAAGACTAGAAATCGCATAGATGTATGATGTGCAATTCATCTTGTGTAGTTCTTGGTTTGTCATACGAGTGCATATAGCATAAATTTTAAGCATGATTTTTTCGAGTGAAAAGTTTTGTATGGTCTGGTTTTGAGAAATGATGATGGTTCATAGCGTTTTGAGTCGCCAGGGGAGTTTTTTATGATTTTATTTTGTTTGGTTCCAAAAATCGATTGTCGGATGTTCTTGAAAATAATATGTATGCCCTTAAAGTTAGAATTTATTTAATCCAACATTTTGCATACTCTTCATAGAGTTTAGCAGAATTTGTTTTGGACAAAAAATTGAAGATTGTGCTCGACTTCTATATGACTACACTATGGATGCTCCAAAGCTTCAAAAAATCAAAATCGTTGAATGCAGGCTTCACTCACGCTGATAATACACTATTGGTTTCTAGTGTATACATAGGTCCACGCATCCGAGCCGGTTTTTTAGAAGACGAGAGTGAAGTGGAAGTACAAATTAATGTACTCGCACCTTTCTCTTCAAGTTTGCTGAATTTGATCACCAGCCAAATGGTCACCTTTGTTTTGTTGATTTGAACTTGAAGCTAGTATATTTTGGGATGTTTGGGATAATAGCCATCTGTTGAATTATTAAAGCTCTTCGTCATGCAGCCTCTCACTTGATCAGGTAAACTTAGGCAAAGAGTTGCAACCACAGAAAGTGTATTAAAATCTTAAACATGTTATGTGAAACTAAACTTAGTTAAAATAAATTATTGAAACAATTATCTGGGCTCAAAATTTCGCTACCGTTCTCTTGAATTTGACTCGAGAAGAAACCAAATAAGCTGGTATTATGTTCTTGATTTCCCTTGCCGTTATATACTTGAAACTCCAAGTCAATTTTTTTCCTTTTTTAGTCCAAAATGCAATGCTTACAAGTAGTAACCTCTTAATATGCTGACTAATTCTATTAGACCCCCTCAGCTAGCAATTTCAATGATTTTTCGTACTGATGAGTACTATTTCTCTTGATTCATAGAACCAAAGCTGTAGGCCTCCAGGAGGCCTGAACTTGCTGAATTTCTTCTCAAACAACAATGTTTGCTTCTTTAAACTCATTCTGTTGGTCTAATTTCTCAAATGGATTTCTCTCAAGAGACATTAATTGATCATCACAAGAACATATTTGATCTAGATCAAAAACTGAACAAACAACAACCAAACAACAACAAATTCTCAAGTTATTTTCGTCTTAAGATTGCATGTACCAGCAATGTGTGTGATGAAGTTACCCTCGAAAGTGGGCTTATCCATGTGTACACGATTTCTTAAAGCTAAACAATAGAGTTGGGAGTGGTGTATAGTCTGATGAGCTGAATATCAAGCTGTCCCTCCGTCTACCAGACCAATGTAATGTCTTTCAGTTGGAGAGTGGATATATTTTCAGGCAATTGATGGGCATATGTGCATATATGTGCATATATTCCGAGTCAATATTGATATTTTCACAAAAAGCCAAGCGGGTATTCAGTCCCTTGCAGGTCCTTGTACAGTGTCTATGATTGTTGTTGTTGTCGAGACATTCGGCAGCTCAATTGATTTGGGTACCTAGACATAAGAGTTTTCAGGGCAACTGTGAGCACGATTAGCTATCTTGACTTGGTAGCTTATTACCGGAGGTCTCACGCTCAATAGAAATACCGATGACATCGGTCAAATTGACCTTCAAGCAAAAATATCTGGAGGACGCTAAGAAATTCTGGGCAGATGAATCATCCTGTGCTATAATAAGAGTCCTAGATATATATGGATGCGCATCGCACCACGCAGCTATAAGGCTTAACTGAAAGTGCCCTGTGTTGTACTGTGGGCCTTCTTACGGGCCACTGCCTCTTAGGACGGAATGTGGAACGCTTGGGCGCAGGGTTCAATGACTTCTGTCGGAGTTGTGGCTCTGAGGACGAGGAGGATGCCCGACTGTACGTGGAGAATGATGGCGATTAGGAGAATGATGGCATTGGTGCCCCTTTTGTCCCAAATCTGATCAAACTGTCCCTGGTCAATTTAAAGCTGATGGTGCGGTTTTTCAAAGAAAGCAGATGGTTTCCTGATTTCACCGAGTAGGAAATAGTTATAAATCACTGTGGCATCACAACGGGTCTCTATTGTGTCTGTCGGCTAGTTTCTGTCGATCGGTGGCCACTTCAACCCCCCTACCTACCTAGTTCAAGTGAAAACTCATAGTAAATTAATAAATTGGTGTTTTTTGTGTGCCAGTTTCAGATCAAAACAAGGGCAGAATTGTTTTTTTATCTGTATAAAAACTGCTGTGTTAGTGTGAATGAAATTGCGCTTTCTTACTTTTATGAGGTGTGTCAAGACGCCTAATTTTAAGCATAAATGCACGTGACCTTTTAGTTAATTTACGCTATTCATATGTTAGATCTATCATATTATACGTGGTACATTTAACGCCTGAAAATAATCCCAAAGGTCTCAAAACTTGAGTTCGTTAAAATATAAAGCTGGATGACAATAATAATTATTTGGTGGTATTTTACAATAAGCGGAGCACAATTAAAATTTTGATTTGATTAAATTCTGCTCAATTTGTTTGAAAAAATACCTTAACTGTCCTACGTAGCTTAAACGCCCTATTCGACCTCTTTTCATTTCTGGGTTAACACCAGATTTGCAATCTTTTTGTCCACCACATCATTCTACATAATATAAAAAACTTATCTCTTGTGCAAGTATATTAAAATCTGTGCAAACCTTCATTATTGTAGAACATAATGCTTAATACCCCATATATCCGTGTTGCCAGATGTGGCGATTTATCGCCATTTTGGCTACTTGAATCAGTCATTTGGCGTTGATATTTACGCCCTGGCAATTGTTTACATATTTGGCTACTTCAATGATCAAAACGATATTTTTTGTTATTGCATAAAGTTTATACAGCTTACTTGTAAATTGAAACATTGAAGGTGTATTTTCCGTGATGCACCACATAGAGACAAAATATAGAAATAAAATGAAACTAATTCCTTAGAAGCTGCTATTTGGGTAAAAATATTTGAATTTAACAGAAATATATTTTAAATTAAAACCTATTTTTTGGAGCTAGATATATTTGATTTTTTTGACAGATATCGATATTTTTGACAGATATCGAGTGTAGTTTTTGACCGAGATCGAGGGTAATCTGCCCTCTTTTTCAGTGTCTAAAAATATGTTATAAAAATGTTAAGAGCGCATATTGGAACTGTTTACTTCGATTCGAGTATGCATAAAAAAGACACCAGTGATAGCAATGATTCCGAAGAATTAGAAGACCGATTGGGTTTATTATTAAACTAGTGCAGGAAAGACCTTTTAATTGTAAGAATTTTGAAACTGATTTTGCGCTTTTATTACTATTTTTAACGGCGGAAATGTTGAATATGCTAAATACTTTTGTTGCAAAATATTCTTTTTCATATGTTTTTTTGCAAATCTTTGAATTTAAAATAAGCAATGAAGTCTCTGTGTACAAGAAAAAGATGAAAATATAAACAAAGTGATTAATTATAGCTTGTTGATATTGTTGGTGAAATGTAAAATTTTTTTATTTAATTTAGTTAAAAACTGTAACGTTTAAAGCTTCTGGTAGTGTTATATATGTAAAGCGATTAATACAATTATGATTCAGGATCAAAATTGTTTGCTTAATCATTGGTTCGATCATTTTGGTGATTTTGGCTATCTCAGCTCCTTCCTTTGGCGACTTTACCTCTGAAATATCTGACAACACTGCCATATATTATCTTGCCCTTAAATTTCTACATTTTAAGTTCAAATTTAGTTAAGTATACGGAAGCCCGCACGAAACTCGCTTAGCAACTTTCGAAAACTGATTCGAAAGATCATATACATATGTACATATGTGGTGGGTAAAAAAAGCTAAGGCACAAACTCTCAGTAAGAACAAAAAACTTATTTTAATGCTACTTTAATAATAAATGATGGTGATTATGCATTAAATCGAAAGTTTTGAATATTGTACTTTAAGAACAACATCAAAAAACTGATAACGAGACAAATCTCACAACATTAATGTAAAAATTTTACCTTTAAATTTTCAATTTCAATTTTCAGAGCTTTATCTGAAATTATTTGTAATTCCTGCAAAAAAAATACCGTTAAATGTACTTAAAATTATAAAAATATGATTTTTCTATTCAGTCTAGCTAGAAAAGTGTTTTGTAGATGTAATTTTATTGACGGTGTTATTAAAAATAAGTGTGCAAAGGAAATTGGTAAGTACAGAAATCCGTGAATGTATTTTACGACCTTGGTAAAGATTAATGTCAGATTCTGAGATAGGCATATTAATGGGAAAATCAAGATATACAGATCAAGATATGTAATAACAAAACATAAATCAACCAAATCGTTTGAAACAAAGCATCGGTCAGAAAGCTCTAAAATTTTGTATCAGCGTGAAAAAGTGGACTATCAGAGAAATTAAGAAAAACCCTAAATTAAGTGCCCCAGTTTTATGAATTAAGGTGAAAGAACGAATTGAAAAGGAAGTTTATACTCGAACTATTCGAAACTCAATAAAGAAAGCGGGTTTTAAGGGGAAAGTGTGCCGAAGTGAACCTTATAGTAGTAGAAAAAATCAAATGGCGAAATACCGTTTTGATTAAGCGTACGTAAAAAAGTTAAAATCATTCTGGAAGTCCATAATTTTTGTTGAAGAAGTGAAAATTAATCTATTTTGATCTGATGGGTGGCTATATGTTTGGCCTAATTCAGAGTGTAGGAAGAATCATACTACTCCCACTGTAAAATACGGCTGAACATTATGCTATGGAACTGTACGGGGACATCTGGTCCTCGAATTATAGAATTTGTGAACAGTATGATGGATCAAACGTATTGTCTGGGTATTTTTAAACGAAATATTAAACAAAGTGCTGACAAATTAAGCATTTTATACAATTTTGGGCTGTATCAGCACCACGATCTGAAGCACAATTCGTAGCAATGTCAGCTTTGGTCTACGAGGGTTGATCCGAAAGTAATGATAATCAATATAAACCAAAGCGATAGTTTTCTAAGGAATTAATCAATACACTTTGTCAATCTTTTTTCCAAACCCAGGATATCTTCAGAAAAACATTCTTCACCTTTACTCTCCCGAAACGCCTCAACAGCGGCCATCACTTTTCTGTCATATTCGAATTTCTTGTACCGAATGTGTTCCTTGAGCCGAGGAAAGAGGTAGAAGACACTGGGAGCTTGATCTGACAAATAGACTTGATATTAAAGCAGTTGGAAATCTGTTCCTTGAACTGCAGCCATCGCAACTGCAGGCTTGTGAGGAGGTACGTTGTTTTTATGAAACAGCACTCTGGCACGCAGTTTGCCGCGTTTTTTTTCATCAATAGCCTCCCGCAATTTTCTTATTTGGTCTGCGCAGTAAGAGCCTGATATAGTGGCTCTCTTTTCCAAACATTCCACAATCACTTCAGTGTTCCAAAAAACTTATGCATAATCTTCCTTGCCAAACTTGACACCTTAAATTTCTTCCGCATGGAAAATACAACGGACTAAGTGTTTGCAAAAAGTTATAAGTAATACAAGCAACCAAAAAAATAAAATTATGCAGCCAAAGAAAGAATGCCGATGGCTTTAAAATTAGTAAGAGTCAAATGCAACACATTGGAAAAATAAACGGTAATTGGAAAATTTTGCCAGACACTGACAGAAAGTGGCCGAAAATAAATTTGCCATACTTCCAGATAGATCGATTTTTGTATCAATGGTTTTTTAAGGCACGCTCCAAAAATTTGCCAGTATCCGGCCCAATACTTCACAAGAAAGTATGTCAAATTGCTACAAAGTTAGAATTTGTGATTTCAAGGCAACAAACGGGTAGCTGGAATCCGTTAAAGAGGGTAACAATATTCACTACGGTTCACTTTGTTGTAAAGAAGCTGATATTGATTGTGAACTGTGTCTAGTTAAGGAATTTCAGTCATAGCTACGAATTTTATGTGCTGGCCCTGATGATTCATATATCTTTAGTCTTGATAAGACAGGATTCTTTTTTTAGAGCAACACCACAAAAATTACTACACCTTAAATCATTCCCATTTGTAAATCTAATGACATAATCGCTCAGTAAAGAAACTCCACAAAATTACAAGAATGGTCATTGCTGGCAGCATTTTCATGATTTTTGTACGAAATTCCTACGACATTTACTTCACATTAAGATCCATTTACTGCATGAACTTCGTTTTGATTTCTACACTGGACCGGAAGTTATGGGGGAAAAAGCTTTATTTTGCTGATCAAATTTGCAAGATTTATGAGACCAAAATCACCATAGCTGGCAGCCGTATTCTAATTTTTCATTTTCATGTTCAACAAATGTTACATAGAGTAAGATCCAAGTACTGTGTGAATTTTGTTTCAATGTGATAGCTGAATCGGAAGTTATAGGCCAAAAACTTTTTTCTCAGTGATTTTTCAAGGTGGTACCACTGCCACAGGATTGCCCGCATTTCAAAATCACTTCTATCAGACTTTGTCCTAGCTAATACCAACATGTCGTGTAAATTTCATTATGATCAGATAATCAAGTCGTCAGTTCTCGTGAACAGAACTTTCGAGTGCTGAAAATAGAGGTAATTTGGTGATGGGTTGCCGTTCTTGTGCAAATCAGAATTTTAAAAATTTAAATTTGACATGATGGACAAAGGTTAAAATTTATCAATGATTTGAATTTCTTGTCAAAAATCAAAAATGTATGAGGAGGGTCAATGATTTGAAGGATTTTTTTTCAGCAGCCTGCCGTAGCTACAGAGCTACCTGCACTATCTTGAAATTCCATGTGCGTTAAATTTTACTCAACATCAATATGCTCTGCGAATTTCACGATGATCCAATGTTTTTGTCAGAAGTAATGACAAATCAAAATTTGAAAAAAAATCCTTGCCTACTTTTAGGCACTTAGCACCCACACACGGCTAAACATTTTCAATTCTTTATCATAGACAAGCTTAGAACATAATTAATTTTCATTCACAATACATTTTTTAGCAAAAATTTACACTGCTTGGAAATATAGGAGTACCTCAAATTTCACTAAAACGCTCGCCGCCGCCAAAAGCTTTAAGATGTCTGAATTTCTGAATATCTGAAGTTATAGACCTACCTACTATATAGATCTACGTTCTCCGAAAGTTTCAGTTCAATCGGATCGGCCACTCCAGAGATTATCTCCCTTAATCATTTTGCTGATATATATATATATATATATATATATATATATATATATATATATATATATATATATATATATATATATATATATATATATATATATATTTATATATGCATATATATATATATATATATATATATATATATATATATATATATATATATATATATATATATATATATATATATATATATATATATATATATATATATATATATATAAAGAAATATGAATTTTTGGCGAAACGAGTTTAATACTAATTTTCTTCGAAAATTAGTAAAAATTACAAATGGAAAACCTTGAAAGGAACGCGTTACAGTTGGAGTACTGTGTGAGCAGTGCAAAGAAAGATTTGCTGGTCATACGAAAAACCAAAAGACAAAGATTGTTCGGAAATGTTGAGATTGAACAAAGTTTATGCATAGCTTGGCGAACTAATGCAAAATCTCGGATGACGGGTGCTATTTGTAAAGAATGGACATATTACAATCATTTTTGTTAAAGCTAGTTGTGACAGCATTAATAACCTGGAAAATATCAAGCTACAATTTCTCCACTTAATTGCACTTCTCATTTACAGCCCTTAGATCAGGCGATTATACCAAACATAAAAGTATATTACCGCACATTATATGATGAACTTCATATTGTGTGCTCTGGAAAATACTGAGCATACTTCAGACCCAACAAAGTTAGTTTCGATATTTGAAACTCTCTGTTGATTACGATCTGTTTGGAAAAAAGTGTCTACACTTACAATTGAAGAAGTGTTTTTGTAAATGTGAGTTTGCTGGAAATCTGAGGGTCGAAAGTGGAATCGTGATGAGGGTTCAAATTTAAAGTGGTGAGAATTTAAATTCAAAATGATTAAAATTCAAAATGATGAACATACAAATGTTCCATCAGACATTAAAAATTTGGCAGGCGTCGATCAATTTACGACCAGTAACGAGTCTCTCCCGGAAGATTGGGAAAATGTGTTTTTTGAAAGGGTATCAATCCAAAAAGCCATAGCAGTTTTTGTTAATTCCGATGGTGAATTCAAATCGCAATATTCCGAAGTAAAAGATTAAGTTTATCAGCAAAAAACTAATTCCATTATCACCATAACAAATGTAACACGGAGCATCAAAGCTTAAGATCTCTAAATGAACATTGTTCTTTTACGACCAAGTTTTGGAAAAATTAAATGATTCTGCAGTTCTAATGGAGCAAACACATCTTGCGAGCGTAAAGAGGCAAATTTTTATATCTAATTATATAAAATCTTTAAATTGATCATGTTTTTCTGTGAAAAATTCAACATTTGCAGAACATTCACTGGAAAAACCTATATACCTGTATTGCATTTTATTTTCCTGTAATAAATACTCAAGATGCGATAATAATAAATATGTGAACATAATTTGCAGTAACCTTTGATAAAAATAGAGTTTAGGAAAAATATGTCTTAAAATACTTAAAAAAATACTTAAACCTAAATTCGAGCCACCTGTGAAATATCCATTTCATTGTCAAAAAAATTATTCATTTTGGCAGCAAGTGAAAAAAAATTAAACTTCTAAACATAATGTCAACAGCTGATCGTCTAACCGAAAAAAGAATTTAATTCAAAACTTGCGTTCATAGTTTTGAATGCATGAGATCGGATAAAATATTAATATTTACCTCATTTGAAAAAAAATTAGCCGGCCTAGCCATTAAGACTGCTTCTTCTACTAACTGAATTTTAAAGCTTTTATTTTCATCAACTAGTAATGAACTTATATTCCCGAAAATTTCCTAGCATTTTATTCACACTTTTCGTGCTTTCTCTTTTCGAATACGTTATGATTAAAATTTTATCTGTAGAAAGTATCGGAAATATTTACTGTATGAAATGACATGTGCTACAATTAGTGCATTTATGTGACAAGGTATGAATTTTACGGATATAAATATTATAAATTTAGTTCTTAAGATAGTTATCTGGTGTGGCGGTTTTTCAGCTACAAATAAAAAATATTCACTGTTTTGGGCTGTGAAAATTTTAAATTGGGCTATGTTTTCTTCCAAATATCTGGCCACACTGATTAGTGCTTAGGAATAACAAGCATGCCCTCCGGATGTCGGCCGTTGGAAATTATTGAAAACCTCAGCCGAATTATCAATGTGTAGAATGGTTATTAAGTTCGCGTTTCGGCAATGATTTTCATTACATAGGTAAGCACATGCATGCATACCTTGAATGCATGTCGAAAATGTATTTCCTTACAATTATCCTACCTTTGTGAAAATATGCAGTTTACAACTTTTTCTAATGCCGAATTTATACACTGGGACGAGCGCCTTGTGTACAAGAGTAATCAAGACTCAACAAGACATTGGACGAGACTCAACAAGACATAGGGTGAATTGTTTACTTAGGATATTGCACCATACAACACGGACCATACACCATGCACCTTTCATAGGGTGAATTGTTTACTTAGGATATTGCACCACGCATCTTTCGACAGTTGTGAGCTGTTTTGTTCAGTTCAGTGAACGATGACTGAGGTACGGGCTGTGGCTATTGCAACTGCCTGGTGTGCGTTGAGTTATTTCAATCTGGGACACGCAAACACATGTTTGAAGTCCCGGCGAAAAATTCGAAAATTTAAATGAGCACATGCTACCCTCTCGAATCCCTTTGACTTGATGCATAAAACCGACTTCGCTTCCAGCGGCTTCGAACTCGGACGAGACGGTCATAAACACTCAGGCACAGCAATAAAAGGATCATTATCCCTTCATAAAACAAACAAGAGCCGACGAGCAAACCATTTACACACGCGTGCTTGCCATGAAAAAAACAGCCGAGAATAGACAAGGAGACCATTTACACACAGTACTTGTCGTCATTTGGCATTCCTCGGCCAGAATGTAATTCCGGCATAACACACGGTGTGTAGCATGCCATTGAATTTATATATGCTGGACATATAGCATCTTTTGCATTCGCGAGGTATGTTCTACGAACATGTTATGCCGGATTTATAAATACGGACGAGCGTCTAGTGGACAAGACTCACCAAAACTCAACAAGACATTGGACGAGACTCCGCAAGACATAGGGTGAATTGTCTACATTTGGCATTCCTCGGCGAGAATGTAAATCCGGCATTATGGTGTAGTGCACGGAATGCAACAAACTCAGAGTAGGTCTACTCCGCCTTTATCATATAGCAGAACCTTTCACAACAACTAGTTTCAAGTCGAAAGATATTGCAGGATTTGAACATGTTGTACCTACTATAAGATGCGAAATGATCTTAAGATGCTCACTCTTGAAATTAGCATAGACATATTTTCGATTCGTTTTAAGTACGTGTTTGAAAGGCTCTCGCTGTACTGAGGATGCCTAAATGCATTATAGGATCGAAATTTCAAATGTGAATTATTTGGATTTCGGAAATTGTTCGAGCATTGAGTACAACTTCTTCGCAGCATCGATTACAATAACGAGGATGTGGTGACGATGTACGAGAACGAACATGTGAATTGATGAAACATAGGTTTCGCTCATGGGTTTCGCTATGCTTGATGATGACGTCGTAAAAGAAATTTGATGTACATTTGGATCGCTTTGAATGGAGATGTTCCGAATGAAACATTTATGCAATTTTATTTGGAGCTAAGTGAATGATTAATTGCTTTTCAGTTGAATTTGTCTGGTATGAGATATGGATGTATTATACAATCACAGTTAAATTTTCCCGTAATATGAGATCCTTTTAGAAAAGCGATTTTGATAGTTATGAAGCCCAAATAGCTTCAAAACACTATCTGACAAATTTGTCTGTCAATTATTTGAACTTTACAGATAGCAATTTAATATCAAAATAGAGAGCATAAAAAATGATAAATTGAATGCTGACGTCAAAATATCTAAAAAGCATTTTCAGAGACATTTTCGAAATGATATGGCATGCCACGGAAATGCCCATACATCAGACCACATCGTTGCCATCGGATATGGCAGGGCAAATGGCTGGCCGAGTCCCAGTGTAATAGAGGAGAACAAAAGTAAAGCTCTGTGCGAGAGAAAGGAATACTAAAAGTAGCCCTAGATTAAGAGCGACAATCCGGATCACGAAAAAATTGCAAACCTCAGGTACTACAAAAAATACCGGTTGGATAGTTTATACAAAAAAATCATCCAGGTACAATCTGCACATACTAAATGAAGGGAGTGTCAGAAATTTAACGACAGGAAACTTGTACAGCAAACAACAAGTGAACTTACGTTGATCAGAATTAATGGCTTCTGAAAAGTATGACATTTGAGGAGTACAGACTTGTGAGCAGTACGCAAGGATACAACGAATAAATTTAAAAAGTCTGCGAAGATGTTTGCGATTTATGAAGAGTGTGTACATGTACATAGGTGTAATTTTGATTCAGGATCAGAAATGATCTCAAAATCTTTGAGCTGATCCACATGTAGTAAAATTGTACCCGATAGACGAATATGAAAAGAGATTTGGAAATATTAAGGGGCAGATAATTTCTTTTACACCACCTTCTTAAAGCTGAGAGGTCAAATTGTTATGTATCACAACCATTGAGAAATGAGATGTCTCTGAATAACATTAGTTTGTAGTCATAAAGCACCGAATTGGATGTAAATAATCATGGACGGAAATGAAAGAAAAGAGTGCAAAACTTGAAGAGGGATAAAAGGGTAGGAAGACCAAAAATTTGGGTCAACTTTGCAAGTGTGATTAAAGATAGAGGATGAAACCAAGATAAGAGAGGGCCTGATATCCTTACTTAACTAAATTTTTCGAATAGGGTGATACAATTAACATCGTCAAAAGCTTTCGAAAGTCACTGAACCTCTGTTCACTTTACCACTGTTTAACTCAGATCTATTCAGAGCTAATGCAAAGTTCGATGCGTGGTCCCCGTCTGAAGCTGGATTTGAATTTGGGACTCCACACTCTAAATGTCAGCGCTTCATTTACTCGAATACACGAGTTTTAAAGCGCTGTAAGGTCTCAAAAACAAAATATTAATGCATACAACTAGATTATTCGCAGTTGAACGACCGTTAATGAAACCATGCTGCTCCTTGGAAATTCGACAGCAAAGCAAATACTTGTGTGAAAACCCCTCTCTAATAGCTTAGGAAAGCAGGACAGGAAACGTATTAAAACGGTAGAAATTTTCAAAACAAATGAAAAACACCAGCAGATAAGCTAATATTGAATATTATTGAAAAGCATATAAAGAAGAGGAAGGAGATTTTATGAAAACAGTTGGTATACCATCTGGACTGGATGGATATTAATACAAATTTTTCTATTTCATGCGAGTTGATCATAGAAATATTAACAAAAGAGAGTATGAGTGCGTTTGAACTATTGAAGAGAACATAAGACGATGCAAAAGAGGACGAAAAGAACTCAGCAAAGACATTCCGCATATTTTGTGGACATGAACACGCACTAACTTCAAACATCACTGTTCCTGGGTATTGTATTGCTGTTTTCAGCAAGGTCCTTTGTGTCTGAGAAGAACTATATTGAATACTGTCTTCGTTTTCAATTAGTAAGTTAACGCTCCCTTTCATGCCTGTTTTTAGGATACACTGCTGGTAGAAACATTTTTTCGTTGTTGTTATTTTTAATAGCTATGCACCACGTACGTATTCATTCAGACTTGTGTTCCGACTCAAACATAGCCGCGCCCACTTTATGAAGGACTTTCAAATCAATTCAGCGCACTGAAAAATATAGATACACATTTTTGAAACACACGTACCTTCAACTAATTTTTAAATTCTTTTCCATTCACACTCAATGCAATTCAATCAAATATGCTCACCATTCTCAACTATTTGCATTGATAATTTGTGCTACTGACTACAAAACAAGGTCTAATAGGATATAATTTTTGATTCGAATCGCATCAATAGAATTCCAATGCATGCCATGTGCTATGGCACATCCCTCTTCCACGAAAAGGTTAATAAAATTTGAAATGTTTCTATATGACCCCCAAGGATATGTTTCATCATATATCCATGGTTCCTATTAGTATGCACAATTTCATTAAGACTATCCAGACCAGATGGCTGAGAAGTGCAGGAAGGGAATACTGTCAAATTTTGACAATGAAATCACCATACTTTCTGCGGTTACCGATGCTGCAATGTCATGAACAGTGTAGCACTTGTTTGCGCTAGCAGTAAAAGAAGCAATGCAGAGGATAACATGGGACATATACCGTAACAACACTATCAACATCGCTAATTGTTTACTCTACGGAAAAATATTTATTCGAAATGTATACCGTAAAGTGGTTGCATACATTTTTGTTAATTATTTTCAATTTGATTTCCTTTTGTTTTCTGGTTAATTAAATTTGCAAATTTCATTAGCTGTTTACATGAATAGGGGTGAATTCGAACGTTGCAGGAAAGTAAAATGACAGGATACAATGAGTTCAGCGCAAGTGTATCATCAAGAAGAAATTCGTTGGACTTGAAAAAGATTTAACTGTGGCGAGAGTGGGTGTTGTGTGCGGTATGAGATATTGTGCTTTTATTGAGGCTTCGTATTGGTCTATGAAAGAGAATATAGAAAAAAATCCACCGGTATGATGCTTTT
>CANBKX010000551.1:0-35886 GCA_947369275.1 Nemotelus nigrinus | reverse complement strand
ACTGAAACTGCACCCTTGTAGTTTCTGTTGCTTGAGCGGAAGGTTTAATACTGAAGGTATAGTTTCGGAATCTGTAGATGATGTTTGTTGCAATGATGAAAGTCACAAATCCTTGAATAGCCAATAGCATAAAAGTAAGCGTATGTTTCTCGTTGGTGTTTTGTTGAAGAATTTCGATAGTTGTCTGATTCTCAAAATTTTAATCTTGTAATGGTTTGAGGGTGAAATTATTTTTATTTATGAAGTTTATTTTGTTAAAGGTAGCTATGTGTATGGTGATGTCCTCCCAAACATTTTTCGGTTGACCTTCGTAAATTACTTCGTTCAGTTGTATGCTGCAGTTCTCAAAGTGGATAAGTAGAGTCCCTGATATATTCTTTGAAGCCAACGGACAGGAAAAGTTGACGGGTATCTCTGGACTGTTGATGAGGAGGATGTAGTTGTCTTATGGTTGGAAAATTTCGGTTTTTTCGTCTCCATCTGTGAGTTCACAATCAGCCGGTTTATTCTGCACCAGGTTACTAACGCAGTTGGAAGTTTTCTTGTTTTCTCCATTTCCTCGAGATGGTTTGGGGCAGTAGAAAACTTTCTCGATCTCTGGGCATTTCTCCTCGTAGTGTTGAATATCATTTGGGTTCAGGATAATGTAGGGTTTAGTTATTATTTTACGGTGAGCTTTTGTAGGAATTGGGATTAAGTGGAAGAACGAATAATGATTCTTGTAGAAAATGGAAATTTTAATGTTAAATATGATGTTAGTACCATTTCGATAAGCTTGTAGATTCAATAGTTCGTAAATTTTTTCTTTGGATTCTATTTTAGCCACTTGTTTTTCTAAAATTTTATGAATTTCGGAATGTTCTTCGGGGTTAAAGATATGTTTCGAAATTATCCCCAATTTTGCAAGTATAATTGCTTCCGATATGTCGGACAAGTGGTTATGGAGAATATCTATGTGATAGCTAAATTGGTTCAGAAAGTGAATATGCTGAAGGAGATAGTGTTCTCTTTTTATTTGGTTATTAAGTAAATTTTCGTTCAGTTTCAAATAGTTTGATATATTTCTTTGTTGGGAATTAATTTTATTTCTGAATCTTTGCATCATTTTGTTATTTAAAATTGTTTGGTGGTTGGCTACGTTTTGTAACGCTGTCTGTTGAGAGACTACTTGTTATGGTCAGTTTGTCATCTAGTATGTGTACGTTACCAAGTCCGTTAAGTGATTGTTGTACGGCCTCTATGGTTTGCTCGTATGATTTTAGTCGTATAATATGTACGAAAATACTGTGTCTTTCTATCAGCCTGGCAGTGCCCAGCTGCAGTGGTAGAAGTCCGTTGTTGCTCTGTTAGTCATGTATCTCTAGTCTCTGTCCGAGTGTTGTTAACCTGAAATTTTTTTTTCTTTATTAATTTAGATTTATGAATTTTTACTAATGTTCGAAGAAGAACATTAGTATTAAAATCACTTTGGCCAAAAATTCATATTTCTATATATATATATATATATATATATATATATATATATATATATATATATATATATATATATATATATATATATATATATATATATATATATATATATATATATATATATATATATATATATATATATATATATATATATATATATATATATATATATATATATATATATATATATATATATATAAATATATATATCATCAAAAAATTTCAGTTAAAAAATCTCAGGAACGCGCCATCCGATTGAGCTGAAATTTTCAGGACACATTGATGTATATGCAGAATAGTGCTAAGTCTCACAAAAAGTTAATAATCTTTAACCCTTTGGCGCCGGCGGCCATTTTAGTGATTTTTTTAATATACCTATTATTCCGTACACAAATAATTTTTGCAAAAATAAAGTTGAAGACATAAATTTCGAACAAGTTTTACATGTGAATCGGATAATGTTTTGGAATTTTTTAACCCTATGTGTGCGCTGGGTGCCTAAAACGAGAACGGGAAAACTTGAAAATTTTTAAATTGCGATAACTTTTGACAGAGCTATTCCATGATTACGAAATTTTCAGGATATGTTTGCTTTATTTAGTTGTAGATTAGTGTACGTTTTAATGATTGTGCTGGCAACCCTGAAGCTAGGGCAGGCACTGAAAGTGAAAACCTCCAAATCATCGTTTCTCTTGAAAAAATGTCGTTTCTTAAAAAAAAAGCCACTCATATGTAAATTTTGTGCTTTGTTTACATAAACAAAAAAAAAATTTGATATGGTATAACGGGCACGCCTGGTAACCCCTGCCCAAGTTACCTATGTTTTTAGCATCAAAAACTTCTGTTCACGGAAACTCACGTTCCAATAAGCAGAATTTATTGAAATTTTCAGAATGTATTGGTCTTAAATAGGGCCAAATCTGATAGAAGTGATTTTGAAATCCTGGCGATTCTGTGCCAGTGGTGCCATCTTGAAAAATCACTAAAAAAGGTAACTGCTTTTAGCCCTATAAATTCTGATTGAATCGTTCGATTTTAACGAAATTCACACAGTAGCTGCACCTTACTTTAAACCACGTTTGGTAGAAATTTGGTTGAAAAATTCGGTTGGAGCTGCCAGCTATGATAATTTTGGTGTCTCAAATTTGAAAAAATAAAAATTTGGAAGTGAAAACATTCAAACCATCGAATATCCTAAAAAATGTCCGTTTCTACACTAAAACCAATCTGTATACAAATCTTATGCTTAATCTACACAGTCAAAGTAAAACTTTGGAAATTTCATGTCGGACAAGAACGGTAACCCTTTCTCAGTTAACCTATATTTTTAGCTTCAAAAACTTCTGTTCACGGGAACTCACGAATCAATAATCAGATAGAATTGAAATTTACAGAATGCATTGGACTTAAGTAGGGCCAGGTCTGATAGAAGCGATTTTGAATTGTAGGCAACTCTGTTCCAGTGGTGCCATCTTGAAAAATTACAAAGAAAAAAAACTGCTTTTTGCCCTATGAAATGTGAATAAGTTACCAGATTTTCATGAAATTGACACAGTAGCTTTGGTGCTGCCAGCTATGGTAATTTTTGTGTCTTTTTGTGAAAATTCGCTCAGGAAAATAAAACTTTTTGCCCTATAACTTCCAGTGCAGTCATGAAATCAATACGAATTTCATACAATTACTGGAACCTATTATAAACATTATTCAGGCCAAATTTGGTTGAAAAGCCAAAATAGGGTTGCCAGCTATTGTTGGCTTTGTGTTTGTTTGCAATATCTTTATTAAGCGGTTTTATCGTAGAATTCTCAATTGGTAATGATATTGTTGTGACAATAAAGAGCAAATATTAAACGTTCGATTATTTGGAAAAACTCGCTGCAGGTAACCCTAAATTTCTCTTTACTCCTTTAACTTCAAATGTAGTATAACAACGTGAAGCAGATGTGGTATATTCTTGGCTTTGTTGTACTACTTTTGTATCAATAAATGCTTACAGTTAGTATTCATACCGGAAACATTTACAATGAAAATAAATAACCAATGTTTCAATTCCCAAAGTTCTGCAAATTTTTCGGATCGCAGCCCCAAGCACCAACTTCAGTTACAGTGCTGCAGGCACTGAGCATTTTCTTCATTTGTGTTATATGAGATGCTGCTTTCAAAGTTTTGTGAAATAAGCAACTGATAACAAATATAATTAACAAGTGTTTTTCTCTCATAAACTTTGAAACTCATGCCAGTGGTAATATCTGAAACCTTCTACCATATGAGTTATAATGCATTCTTAAGACCAAAGTAAAAGGTGGCATTTGAAACAGTTTGGCCGTAATAAGCAGCTCATGTGGTGGAATATGCACTCAAAAACTGCATGATTTTTTTAATGTTCTTCGAACATTAGTGTTTCTAGCGGTTCAGGTGCGCTAGAGTTTTTTTTTTATTTTTCAAAGTAGTAATGAAGATTTTAGCCTATTACTTTCTTTGTTAGTTTGTGTTAGTTTGTGTTAGTTTGTTCCTTCTATTTTCTTTCCTGAAGACGATTTCGTTATTTTCTAATGAGGTGGGTGTTTCTCTATTGTGGTTTAATTTGTTAATGTTGTTCTCTAAGCCTGTTCTAGTTTGTCTATTATAGTATGTTAGATTTTTTCACGGAATGCATTGAGTTTTTGTAGAAATTCGTGCTCATTATTGAATTCCAAGTTTTCAAGGAACTTGTATGTCCTGCTGGTGAAAAGTTCGTGAGGAGTATGATTAGTAGCAGAGTGAATGGCGTTATTATATGTTATAACAGCTTCATTAAGGATATCGTCATGATCTTTCTCTGTTACTTTATTGTAAACAATGCGATAGATTTCTGTAAGGGTTGAATGTGATCTTTCTACGGGAGCATTACTTGTACTTTGAGCGAACGAGGCGAGATGTAATTGAATATTGTATTGAGAGCAGAAGTCTTTGAAAATATTAGCAGCAAATTCTACCCCGTGGTCGGCAATTAAGATTTTTGGGACACCGTGAAGGCTTATAAAGTTTTTAATTGACTTTATTATCGTCAAACTGTTCTGAGCAGGTAGCGTATAAGCGGCCAAGAATTTTGAGAATTTGTCAATTATAGTGAGTATATTTCTGTGCTTTATTGAATAAACATCAATATTAACGATATCTAAGGGTTTGCAAGGTATTTGGGTTTTTTTCGAATTGAATCTTAGGGGGATTTCGATCATACTTCAATGTCTGACATTTATCACAGCTGTTCAATGTCTTAGTGATCTTCGTTTTCATAAAGGGGAAATAGTATGTTCTCTTAAGGTGGGCTGTAGCCTCATTGATTCTTCTGTGGTTGCTCTTGATATGATAATCATTGATTATTTTATCCTGTTGGTCGTTTGCTCTGATGTCGATTGGAACTGTTGTGCATCGAATTAAAATATTTTACTTCTAGAAAAATTTTTTTAGTAGACTGAATTGTTTTGAAAGTTTCGTCGTCTGTAAATATGGTTGTCGTTTTTTTTGGTGCTAGATATCGTTTGAATAACTCTGTCACGTTTTCTTCGCTAAAAGTGTTTGCTCTGATAGTACGAAGTTGTTTGTTTTTATGCAAGATTTCAACAGACGTGGAAGGAGATTTGTTAGAAATTTCGAAGACGAGTTGGAGATTAAATTCATTTAAAGGGCGCTCGGTGATGTATATGTGATCGTCTAGGTTTTCAGTGGCTGAATGTATCGTTGCACAAGTAGATGTTACATCTTGGTTGGTCTCGTTTTCTGAGCTATGAAGATTAGCTTCTGCGTTTAAAGAGGGGTTGGTGATAAGAATAAGAGAGGTTGGTGATCAGTCATGATTTGGAATTGGCGCCCGAATAGATACGGGCGGAAATATTTCGTTGCCCAGACAACTGCAAGGAGTTCTTTTTCGGATGTGGAATAATTAATTTCCGTGTATGTGAGGGTTCTGCTTGCATAACACAGTGGTTTATCCGCACCTATTGGGCCCTGTGATGGAACAGCACCAATTGCGAAATTACTCACATCAGTGTTCAGTACAAATGGTTTGGTAAAGTCGGGGTATTGCAGTATAGGTTCGTTTGTGAGTAATTGTTTGCAGAATTCGAATGTTTTAACGTATGTCTCGTTTAAGTCTATCTTCCTGTCTTTCTTTAGGCACTCGGTTAGTGGCTTCGTCAAACGAGCGAAGTCCTTTATGAACTTTCGATAATAACCGAGGAATCCTAAGAATGCTTTAATTTCTCGTCTAGTTCGTGGGATGGGGTAATTCTGGATAGCTCTAATCTTTTCAGGGTTTGGTTTTAAGCCTTCACTTGTACGACTTCACTGACTTATTTTTTTTAGAAACTCCGGTTTGTCCAACTGAACTTTAAAGTTTGCTGATCTTAATTTGTTAAATACTTTTCTGAGATTCTCAACGTGCTCCTGAGGGGAAGTTGAGAAGACGATAATATCGTCGAGGTAGACGAGACATATTTTCCCTTGGACATCTTTCAGCACGTTGTCCATTATTCTTTGAAACGTAGCAGGTGCGTTTTTAAGACCGAAGGGCATACGAATGAATTCATAAAGTCCACCTTCTACACCTTCTTGTGAACGCTGTTTTGCCTATGTCTTGGGGATCCATTTCAATCTGGTGGAACCCACTTGCTAAGTCAATTGTTGAAAAGTGCAAACATCTACCAAGCTTGTCCAAGATTTCATTAATATTGGGAATCGGATATTTATCGCTAATGGTTTTTTCGTTTAGCCGGCGGTAATCTACTACTAAGCGCCACTTTTGTTTACCACTGGCATCCTTTTTTTTGGGGACAATCCAGATTGGTGAACTCCATGGTGAATAGCTAGATCTTATTATACCCTGCTCTAGCATATCTTGGATTTGCGACTGAACTTCAGTCTTGTGGACAAACGGATACCTGTGCGATCTTGTGTAGATTGGAATATAATCCGTTGTTTTAATCTTGTGTTTGATGGTATTTGTGAAACTCAGGCTGTCTCCTGGTTTGAAGAAGACATCTTCATATTCTTTACATAACTTGAGTATGTTCTTACGCTCTTCATCGTTCAGATGAGATGTTCGAAGGAAATTGCTTATGTCACAGGAGTTTAATGGCTCAGTTTGACTATTGCAATTGTTGAAATTGTTCAGTTCGCAAAAGTGTTGCCTCATATATTCTTTGCCCTTAAGAGGTTGATCTAAGTACAATTTTTCGTCTTGATCATATATGTTAATTACTTCAACAATACTAGACCAATTTTGAACCAAATAGATTCCTTCGGAAATGAATAAATTTTGAGTAATTTTTGTTTCGCGTAAGTATACTTCTCCGGCTTCTACATCAACTGGCAATTTTGCTAAAAACTTTGAATTTCCAGGTATTAAATATTCAGCTGATGCAAAGTTCGGTTTGAATAAGAGGGGTATGGTGGAATTTTTTGTTATCAGTATTTTGTTCTCTAGGTCAATCTTAGCTCCGAGGCTAGAGAGAGTATCTAGTCCCAAGAGGCCGTCGAAATATTGATGAAATTTGAAAAGGAGAAAGCTATTTTTACCAGGTTGGTTGAATTCTAAGAAGTTAGGTAGCGTAATTGGCTTGTTCAGTTTGTGCTGGTTGAGGATTGTCTTGATCGTGACGGGATGGATGTCTGTCATATCTTCAGGGTGAACGTATTCAGGACTTAGAAAGGAAGCCGAAGCGCCAGTATCAATTAAGAATTTTAATGAATGCCCAAATGGAGATGAAATGCTTATGTACGGGAGGACAGAACCGTGTTTGTTAACATCTAAGTAGCCAATGGGTTCATTGAGGCTACTTCTGGAAAATTTCCATCATCGATTTCATAACATAAATTTTGTTCAGGTGATTGATTGAAGTATTCGTACTCCACTACGGGGTTAGAATATTCACATTCGCCAGCTGGGTTCTGTTCCTGATTTAATTTTTCATAGAAATGATCTAATTCTTGGAAGTTAAAGTTTCCGTTTGGGGTTGGGTCTTCTAAGGAAGATAAATTAAATAATTCTTTTGGAGCGAGTTTGGGGGATCCCGTTGGTCGAAAGGTATTTTGGGTTTGTCTTGAATTTTGAGATCGTATAAGTCGCGTATTTGCGGAACCTATTTCCATTGACTCAGGCTTTTGCAATTGCCAATTATTTGTTTTTGTGACTTGGGAAGCATTGTTGTAATTATTATTATTATTATTATTTGGTATTTGCCAGTTACTTGTTCTTGTAACTTGGGGAGCAAAGTTTTGGAAAGGTGTTTGGTGACCTCGTGCGTTTGGTATAAATGAATTCGAAGGAGCTGGCTTATTATTGTTAAATAAACCCATTGGTTGTCTGAGTCTCAAGTTAGGCGTATTGTACTGTGTTACATATGTAGCGTTTTGTGCACCTGTCTGGAGTGTGGTTGGATGAAATACATTGAGCTGTGGTAAGTGTGAAGGAATTTGTTCTCTAGCTTGAAAAGCGTTTGGTTTCATTATACCATACATGAGTGAGGTGTTCGCCCTAGGATTGTATAACGGTCTGGGTATAAAACTATCATATCTGGTGTACGATATGTTCTGTTCTCTAATACAGTAAGCGAATACTGAAGCTAAGGTATCCGGCTTCATTGCTCTTACTGTTGCTCCGAGTGGTTCTTTTAGACCCGAGAGGAAGGTGTTGTTGCGAAACAGCCTCGCACATATAACACCCACACACACCCACAAACATTGGCGGTGCAATGCTGCATGCGAACGGTCGAATGCATTGCATTGCATTGGAAAACAGGCTTTGCTTATGCATTTGATTGTCGCATGTGTCGTTGTACTGCATCGGGTTCGCTGACTTGAGCGCAGCTGATTTGCAAAATACTTGCATCAGCTGCGTTATCAGGCCAGCGAAAACGGTAGATGTTTGGTGCTGGTTGTGGAAAAACACTTGTCACACAACTAGGAAAGAAAAACAACGGGACGTGGCGGCAACGGGAGCTTATTGGCGGTAGTTTTTGGCGCTTGGAGGGATTCGGTTTTTAGCACTGGAGAAATGAAGGTGTGATAGAGGAGAATAAAAGAAAGGCGCGAACTGCGGGTGATATGATAGTGAAGTGCAGTATATTTTTATTGGATTTTACATCGAGTTTTTTTTGGGTTTTTTCTTGTTCTGGCGTGTTTGGTTTGCGAGTCGACTTGAGGAGTGACTAATTCCGATAAACAAAAAAAATAAAAACTGTGAAATAGGCACCAGATTAGATGCAAACTTTGTGAGTGGCTGTGCTTCGAGTTATCTGATTCGGGTCTGGTCTAGTGGACGAGTATCGGAACAATTTTCTGAGATTGATATGTGCTTGCTTGATCGTGCTTCAAGTAGAAAAGTTCGGATTCGATTGTTGAATTGGGTAGCGGAATTGTTCGAAACACCGATCAAATTGAGACTCGGAGTTAGTCTTAACAATCTACCGATCTATTAGTGAAAGAGCAGAAATAAGCGCCAGCTTGGTATAAACGTTATCTGTGACATCTTCGTGGACGCATGAAATAAATTGTCCAATTCGGGGATGCGTTCTGGGTGCTGAGCGAGTTATGGCGAAATAATCCAACGAAAATATTGGGTGTAGGAATGATGGAAGCGGTATGATAGCGGAAAAAAATCCGATCTTGGGAGATGCTGGGAAAACGACCTCTTTGTATTGACTGCCATTATTTGCCACTGATGTTTGGATGTACGGATAGCCAGATAAGTACACGAGAAATGAAATTTTTGATGGTTGTGAAATTTTACAATGGAAAAAATAAGTTTGTTATTTTAAGAATTGAAGTATCAAAAACTGGTTGATGAAACTATATTATTAATCATTCAACAAATTTATTTAAATAGTTTAATTCGCTAATTAAATAATATTAGTCAAATTTCACTTTTGTCTCTTGTAATTCCATGGTGCGGAGTGGGGAATGTAACTTATCATTTAGTTACCTGTTTTGTTATGGTTATATGGTTATTATAATTATAACTTTATTATCCTTAGAGAATTATTTTTTTTTATTATACATATAATATGTTAACATTCTGTATTGATTATGCATGTGAATCAATTCCAGCCGGGGTTGAGAACCCATAGACCCCCCACCAAAAATTATTAAATAACTATTAATTTTGTTTTCTTTCCACTTTTATTCCATGAATTTTTTTCTTCCTTCTTTATTTATTGTTCAAAGTGTATAATTTATTTGGAATTATTATTATTTATACTCTTCCTTTCATTTCTGGCTAATTTTTAATTTTTTTATTGTTAAATTTCTGTTACGAATTAAATACATAGATTATGGTATCAAAATAATTAGCTCGTTTTTAATGCTTCCTACATGTTTTCTTCCCCTCCCTTCCCTTTTAATTGTATAATGTGTTAAATGTTGTGTTGTCTGCGTGCCATAGCACGAAGGTCGGGTTCGTCCCAAAAACCCACGCCGGACTGAGCTAGCTGGCAGGTTTGGGCACGCGGGACAGCACCGAACCCGACCTCAAATAACATGTTGCACTGACGACAGCTCGGCTGTCATACTTTCGCAACAAATGGCGCCCAAAAATTTAGGCATATGTACATAGATTTTGATTTGGTAATTTAATTTTTGGTTTTCTTCAGAATTTTTTTTTTTGTCAATTTTGTATGTTTTTTTTTTTATCAAGTTTGATTTTTGATTTCATTTCGTGCTCCGCATGATTAATCTGATGGGCTGAGGTGATATTTGTTCCCGGGAGCACTTGATTGCCTCAGCCATATTTTTTTTTTCTCTTTGGCCATAGTTGGCAACTTAATCAGATTATTCATGTTGGATTACATTTAAACTAATACTTTTTTTTTCTCTTTTTCTATTTTAAACGTTTTTTTTTTCCTTTATATCATTCCGGTCGAACGGTCGTCAGCGCAACATTGGCGCTCGTTCTCGTGCTATTGTGTGTTGTCCAGTGTTTGACAGAGGGACGCCTCTTTTCACTTTTCTATTGACTCTCAGCTTGAGGCGAAGCAAGAGGAACCACTCGAGTGAAAGTCGCGTGAATATCCTTCGGTTGTGAAGTCGCTTGGCCCAGAGGCGAGCAGTATTGATTTTTACAGCGCCTCGAGCCTTTTGTTTCTTGCAGGGAAGTTCGATGATACTAGATCGTGACTGAGTCCACGGGTTTGACGGTGTAGGGGTACTTGATTGTAACCTTGTGAGCAGTTCACGAAATAGGGTCGTCGAATTTTCTTGACTCAGCTGGGAAGTTCAACTTGTTGACATTTGTTTACCATTTCCTTAATTCCCATTTTCTCATTATGTGTTCAAATTTTATTACCTTTTCCTTTCCTTCACAAACATCCCTACGGGAAGAGAAAATGTAGGAAGCATTATTTTTTTTTTATGATTTGCATTTATTTTCAATTTAGTTATTTTGGGAAACATCTATCTTCTTTTGTTTACTTTTGACAATCTACGGAGTACTCTTGGTTATAACTCACAAGTAACAGTGTACTTATCTGGGGGGCAAAATATTTAATCGCTTCAGTAATTTAATTTTTTTTTTACGGAGGTTCGTTTCTCCTTCTGTATAGAATTTATTGGTCTATCAAATTCAAGGTTGATATATACCGTCACGAGTTTGCTTTAGAGGGGGGAAATAAATTTCTTTCTCGGTTCTTGTTTAACTTTCCGGGTTTATTTTAGTCTTGAGAGGGAAACTGTAGGTGATCGGGTTTTGGGTGAATTTGTGAATTGGAATTGTTAGTAATAATTAGTTTTATACTTTTATTTCATAGGTCTTATTTAATTTTTTTTACATTTTTAATTAATCGAGCATGAGGCGACGAACGGCAAGTTGGGATCCTAGTTATTCCCATATTGACCGAGAGCTAGGTCGTCTCAGTCTTCCCGCCTCCAGCACTCCCCCAAGAGTTGGTCAAGGGCACACGGTTCTGCCACCCACTACTGCGGTGGAGCCCTCTCAAATTGGAGCAGATCATTTGTCGTCGACGGTTAATAGGGGTCCTCTTGGTACGGAGCCGCGGGTTACCTTTCGAGAGGCAGGACGAAATGCCGAACATCCACGGACATTGGTCCCTATTACGAAATGGGGTTTGTTGTTCGATGGAGTCTCGAAAGATATGGACGCTCGGCAGTTCCTGTTTCGCGTGTCCACGATGGCTTCTGATTATGGAGTTTCGGGACATGAATTGGTAAGGGACCTGCACTTGCTTTTGAAGGGCGTAGCCGCTAATTGGTACTGGCAGCTGCGAGATCTCTATAGGAACTTGACGTGGAACCAACTCCAAGCGGAATTTTTTGAACGATTTGCACCGCATCGCACGGATGTTGATATTCGGCGGGCTATAGACGGTCGAGGGCAACGTCCCAATGAGAGCTTTATTGATTTTTATGAAGCGATGGAGGCATTGGCTCTTCAATTGCAAGTTTCGTTAGGGGATGAAGATCTGCAATGTATTCTTTTTAGGAATATGAATGTTCGACTTCAGGAGCATTTGGCAGGGTTTGATTTTTCGAATACCCGTGATCTCGTCAGAAGATGCACTCGCGTTGAGTCCGTGTGGCGTGGATTGGATGTCGAACGTCGACCGATTCGTCGTCCATTGGGAACCAATGAAATTGATGTAAATGATGAATTCATGGAACGACCAGAGTCCTATCGTCGGTCGGGATCAACACATGGCGAAGAATGGAGCCATGAAATAGAAGAGCCTAGTAGAATGAGTCTTATATTTATATTCATTTATCAACCAAGCAAGGTACAAGTAACATAAACAGTAAAAAAAAAGCAAAGTTGTAAATTACGAGTACATAGAAACAAAACGAAAAATGAAATAAAATAATTAACAAAATAAATCAATAATAAATTAATAAATAAATAAATAAAACATTGTCATATAGCTTAGGATTAAGGGTTGCGGATGGCTTGGAAAAGGGAAGATTTGAAGGATAATTTTGAGACTGTTGGAGAATACAGATTACTTATGCTATTGAATATCCTGCAGCATCTATTTATCGGCTCATTAGCTGCGTAAGTAGTGGAGTGTGGATATTCCTTAAGTAAACGGGAGGACCTGGTATTTCTTACAGGGTTATTCAACACGATTTTGCTATTCAGGAATTCAACTTTGATGACGCCTCTAATGACGTCAAATGTGAAGCAGGCCGAAATCATCTTTCTTCTAGATGCAAGTGTTAATAAGTTTAGATGACCCAGTCGAAACTCATAAGGAGGAAGGGTATTAAAATCGTAAGGGCTGTATAGTTCTCTCAATGCGAAAAGTAAGAATTGCTTTTGTATGGACTCGAGCCTGCTACTGTGGGTTTCAAAAGCCGGATTCCAGCAAATGGAAGCATATTCGAGAATGGGGCGTACAAGAGAGGTATATAAGGATCTTGTGACCCACAGGTTACGAAATTCTTTGGCACGTCTTTTGATGAAGCCTAGCTGTTTGTTCGCACGGGAAAGTATTTTATCATAATGCAAGATGAAGCGGAGTCGCTCATCCAAGACAACACCAAGGTCGACAACGTTATCAACTCGAGCTAACAAATTATTCCCGAGGAAGTATGTGTTATGTGAGACGGTGCATTTTCGGGAGAAACTTATAACTTGGCACTTAGCAATGTTGAGAGAGAGCTTGTTTTCATTGCACCAATGGTCAAGTGAATCAAGTTTGGATTGGAGAAAGAGTGCATCGGATTTAGATTTAATGATATGATAGACTTTGAGATCGTCGGCATAAAGTAGATGAGGTACATTTGCTAGGGCGTCAGATAGGTCAGAAATAAATATATTAAAGAGAAGTGGGCCCAGATGGCTACCTTGTGGTACACCAGAGGTAGCAGAGATATTTTGCGATAAGAGTCCTTGAAATTTTACCAGCTGAGTTCGATTTCCAAGGTAAGAAGTCAGCCAGCTAAGCAAAGATCCACCAAGTCCGAATTTCAGTAGCTTTAGAATTAAGGTAGGGTGGTCAACTGTGTCAAAAGCTTTACTAAAGTCTGTATAGACTGCGTCAATTTGGTATCCTTTCTCCATTTTACATAGGACTTCTGAGATTAGGACTGTCAAATTTGTGGTAGTTGAGCGACCTTTTCTAAAACCATGTTGTTGCTCGTTCAGACGGGAGTCAACAAGTGGAGAAAGTTTATCGTAGACAATCTTTTCAAAAAGTTTCGGAATAGAAGATAAGATGGCAATACCTCTATAATTTCCGATACAGCGTCTATCACCATTTTTGAATATGGGTGTGACATATGAAAGTTTCCAACGGGATGGGAAAACTCCAGACGAAAGTGATCTGTTGAAAAAGATATGAAAGGGAGTTATAAGCTGCTCTACACATTTGCGCAAGAAAGTTGGAGGAAGAAGATCTGGCCCTGGACCTTTGTTGCAATCGAGTTCCAAAATAGCTTTACGTATTTCGTCACGTGTAATTTCTAAGTGGCTGATAAAAGCTGTAGCAGTGGAATGAGAGGAAGGGAGATGTGAGTTTGATGAGTCAGGAGCAATAAAAATATTCTGGAAATTATCTGCGAATAAATCACAAATCTCATTAGGAGAGGAAGAAGTGATATCATTAAAGAACATCGACGATGGATAACCAGTAGTTTTTCGCTTCACATTTACAAAATCATAAAATTTTTTCGGGTCGCGGATTATATTTTCACCTGTTGCCTTAATGTAATTGTCATAAGCCTCGTGAGACTTTGCCAGAAATTGCTTAGCAGTTTCATTATATTCATCCTGAATAGCAGAACTAACGTCGATATTGTTTTTAATCCGCTTATAAAGTTTGTTCCTTCGATTTCGCAAATGCCTAAGGTCCCTATCAAGCCATGGCTCAGACAGTTTCTTCTTTTTTTTTATCTTAGGTACATATCTTTCAACGGCGTCAAATATATTGTCATAAAAAATGGAAATGGCTTCCTCAAGATCTAACGTTGAAAGAGTATTCGGCCAATCTATAGAGTCAAGGTGATGGTGAATGCTTTCATAATTAGCATTAAGAAAGTCATATACAATTGAATTATTGTACGCTCTAAAATAAATAGAATCAGAAGTGGGAAGTTCAACTGATAGTGCAGTGTGGTGTAAACTATTTGAAAAAAGATGTTCTGCATCATCAGTTGGACTTACCACTACCTCGTCATAGGCGTTTGTAAATACAAGATCCAACCAATGACCGTTTTGGTTGGGAGTTGGAGAGACTTGCTGCAAATCGTTGCCATAAAAAGTACTCGCAAGGTTGAAGTCATTGGAATCTGAGAGATTAACAGGGAGAAGAAATGCATCGTTTTCATCGGGGATAAAACGTAAATTGGGACGATTGAAATCCCCTAGGAATATTATTTTGTCTTTTTCATTCAGAGATGTTGTAATGGAAGATATTAATTCACAGAAATGGTTGTAAACTGATTCGTCCGATCTGGGTGGGATATAGGCCAAACTAATGTAAAGGAAATTGTTATTCAAAGAAACACGAATAACAAGGTGTTGGAACAATACATTGGGGGTGATGTCAATAATCTCACTTGAAATAGTGTTGTTAACCGCCAGTAAAACCCCACCGCCTCGCGATTGACCTGTGGAAGAATAGTCGCGATCATTTCTGTAAATTGTCCAATTGCTATCAAGGATCTCTTCATTCTTATGGGAGTCATTTAGCCAAGTTTCAGTGAAGGCGAGTAAATTAAAGTGGCAGGATTTTGCGTCAAGATATAATTTATTCAATTTGCCTCTCATACCACTACAATTGTGGTAAAAGAGTCTGAGTCCATTGAAAGATGGGGTTATGTTAGGACAAATGCCTAACAGAGTTGACTGCTTTTCGACGAGAAGCAGTTGTCATTAAATTGTCAATAGTGGCAGTATTCGTAGTTGCCTCGATAGAGGCGACATAAGAATTTAGGTGGCTAGAGGATAAAGAGGAGCTAACATTGTTTGCATTTTGTTGAGAAGAAACGGAAGCATCAGTAGGACGTGGAATTAATGAGTTCTTACGGGTAGAAGCAATATTAAAAGTACCGTCCAACGATAAATTGTTTGTTACTACCGTAGACTGGGTGGGGTTTTTAGAAGGAATAGTCAACAAGTTGGATAGAATTTGAGGATTTTGAAAGGATGGAGATTTGCGGGTAATAGGAACATTATGCCAAATACAATTTTTTCTTACAGAATTAGTTTTAGTTTCTTTCTTACGCCTATTGTTGGTGACTCGATTTTTCCAGGGAGAAAATGTAACGCCATTCCAGTCGAAGTTGCTGCTACTTCCGTCTAAACTCGTAAAAATCCAGGCATATTTTGAAGGAATCAACACTTTATATCGTTTCTGCGAGTTGTGTTTCCGTTGTGGTAGTTTTGTTATACAATAATCTGTGATGTGGAAACCGGCTTCGAGAAATCTATCCAGCCAACCTTGATCAGCAGCGGGGGGTATTCCTTTGACGAAGAACGCTACTTTGTCGGTGTCAACTTGTAATTGGAAGCGTGATCCTTCGTCTTGACAACTTTCATTATTTATTTTTATTTTTTCAATGCGACTGTCCCATTCATTTTTCGACCAATAAGTACCAAATTTATATATTGGCTTCGTACAAGAAAGAATAAAAGATTCGCGTTGGTTACTTGATGAACCAGTAGTAGAAGTTAGCTCTTTGATAGGAGACGAAGCCATGTCTTTTGTTGTCACTTTTGGCATGTTGCTGTTAATATCGGCCATTGAGAGTTCATGGAGAAGCGAATGTTCGTGAATAGATGGCCGATTATTTAAGACTTCCAATTGATTCTCACGCTGGTGCTCAAAGTGTTCAAGCTTATTATTTATATTACTTAACTTTAGTGCTTGTTCAACGAACGCATTTTTTAGCAAGGAATTTTGCTTATCAAACATTGAAGAAAATTTTTGCTCAGCATTCTCGAGCATATTTATAAAAGTTACTTGGCGAGAGCTGCTTGGGACAGAATTGGTTGGGATACTTGAAGATATTGTATCTAATTTGCCATTTAAAGAATCTATTCTCTCTTCTAGTGCGGCAAGAGACTTTTCAACGCTATTGTTGTTGTTGTTGTTAGTCTTCGAAAGAGTAGATGAAAGTACATCGAAATGTTGCGAAATGTCCGCCAGGATATCTTCGTTTGCTCTAGCCTGAGCTTGATGTTTCAATATAAGATGGTCTTTTTCAGCATTCAATGTACCAATATAACTGATTATGCTGTCATACATGCTTTTCATCAGCCGGTCTACATTTTGGCAATCAGTGCATATGAAATGGCGTTCTAAGTATGGATGGTACCAATCCCGTGGAGCACCCATACATGCGCCATGTAATTTTCTATTGCAGAATGCTTTGCAATGCACAAACTTCATGGTGTTGTCGAATGCGAAACAGTTCTCTAGGCTGCACTTGAAACTCATCATTGAACTGCCAAGAAGTATGCAATTTACGACGTATATTTTATCACGGACACGAACCGATTATGTGTGGTAACAGTCGTATATAGTAAGCTTAATCCCACAAAAGCACAGCTTTTCGGTAGTCGATGTATTTTATTTATTAAGAACTGGGTTTGTTTTATATAAAAACCAAAGAATACAGGTCAAAAATGTACTACCCTGATGAGATACGAACCCGCGATTTCTGTATTTGAGAACCGATACCGTACCCACCGATCCAATTTGATTAACGTATGAGTCGTAAAGAAAAGTAGATATAAATGTCCGGATGTGTGGATATTAAGTTAAATTGAAATTATTCAGCTTTTTGTTTCTGTTGTTGTTGTTTTGTTTTTTTTTTAAGTTTAAAAAAATTGTCAAAAACCAGTCAAAAAATATTTCACACCAGTCACAAAAATATTTAACACCAGTCAAAAATATTTCACACTGATTCAAAATTGAACTCGCAATTTGAATATCCAAGAGCCGACACTGTAACCACCGGACTATGTTGATCGATAATAGGTGCAAAAGTTAGACGGGATATAAATGCCCGGTATGTGACGCACTGGGTTTAATTATGAAAAATGTAACTGTTCTATGAAAATTTCTTTGAATGTGCACTTACGTAGCCCGAAAAGATGAAAAACTTGAATTTGCGACACACACAGCCCGCACACAAGACAAAATGTTCGCAGACAAATGACCGAGTTGAATTCTTGATGCTAATCCGTTGACGTCATGAAAAAACACCGCGTTTCATGGTTGCAATCAGTTATTCATTTGGGGGATTCCCGAGGTGTTCAAAGTTTTGTTTGAAAAGCCGTAAAATGCGGAATTTGTGTGACGAAACGATTAAAAAGGCTTGCCAAACACAGCCGAGGGTTATGAAATCAGGGTTAAGCACTTTCGAGGATATTTATATAGCACTTTTAACTTAATTAATATCCATCAAATCATGTGCACGAAGTCGTGACAAAACGGTTCAATACCCCAAGTCCACAACTCAGCACTCAACGTGGACAATTTCGTGTCTGTTGGAATTGTAAAGACCTGGGACACTCCTTCTTAGATTGTTCGATACCCATTAAGCGAGTTTTTTGTTTTGGATGTGGTTCTGATGGGGTCATGCAGCCTCAGTGTCCCAAATGTCGAGCTAATGATGGTAGTAAGATAATGGTGACGAACAGAAATCAGTCTGACTCTCCGCGGTTCAACTCGCGCCACGGAAAGGTGGATGTAGCCACTAATGTTGATCCGGAGTTGCGACGTCTATCTTGACTGGATGATAAGCATCCCAAATTTCTTTCGATTCAAAATGGCAATATCACATCCTACCCACTCACATCCAGCCCATATGTTCAAACTCAATTCTCTGATGGCCTTTCATTTTCTGATTCGAGTATTGAATCCACTTGCGTCAATTCATTTCGACCTGCTTGTCTGGGATTGTCCTCGTCCAGGCGCTTCCATAGATCCTGGAGGTACTTTGCCGCTAGAAAATTTTTGAAACGCGCCAGCGTTGAGTCGATAGTCACCATTAAAGGTGATAATCGCCCTTTCGCTGAAATCATTATCAAGGGACGAAAGTTAACGGGATTACTCGACAGTGGGGCTAGTGTCAGCATACTCGGCGCTGGAATAGAGTTGCCAGCCATGGTGATTTTTGTTTCATAAATCTTGCAAATTCGCTCAGCAAAATAAAGCTTTTTTTCCCTATAACTTCCGGTTAGTGCAGAAATCAAAACGTAGTTCATGCACTAAATAGATCTTATTGTGAGCTAAATGTCGTAGGAATTTCGTACAAAAATCATGAAAGGGCTGCCAGCTATGACCATTTTTGAAATTTTGTGGAATTTCTGTACTGAGCGATTATGTCATTAGATTTGCAAATAGGAATGATCCTGCAATGAAAATTAATAACAAATATTAACGCTTTTAAAATCTGAAAGGTTTTGAAGGTGGAAGCCCAAAAATTCTTTTCACCAGTATAACTTCCAGCGCAGTGATTCAATAGAAACGAAATTTACTGGTTGGGTTTAACTTGACGTGAAGCAGATTTAGTATATATTTTGCTCTGCTGCTGACAAAGGGTAACCAGCATTAGCCATTTTCGTAAATATTGCACTAACAGATGCTTCAAATAACGTACTCATATGCAAAATAAGAAACCAAATTTTTAAATTTTCCGAGTTTTGAACTTTTTTCGGATGGCAGCCTCAAACAACGTTTAACCGCTGAAACTTTCGATGAAATTCTCCGATGAGAACGACATTCAAAAGATAAGTTGATTTATGTATGAACTTGTTAAGGTAAACTTATTGCTGCTTCGTTGGGAAAGTGTTGCCAGCACTGAGCATTGAGTTTTGTTGCTTTGAATAAGAAATGGTTGATGTCATTCTACAAAAAAGTGTATTACGTCTTTCCACATGTTTTTGTCACTCAAAGAATATTTCTTCCAAAATTAGTTTTCTAGCGGTTTTGATGCGCTAAGCTTTTTATTTTTCTGATCTTTTAAACATAATTTATATAATTTCAGTTTTATCAGTTATTTCAGTTAGGTAATATGGATTCGTCGAGTTTTAAATTATTCAAAACAGGCAAGTGTAAATGTGTATTTTCAGAATATTATATGCCTGTTAAGTGTCATTTTCTTTTACCGGAAGAGTTTAATGAAAGACTCGTTCTACTCATCAGGGAAAACCCCGCTTTGTATGATACTATAAAAGTAGTGGGTTATTTCGCAACAGACATATAAGGGATAGGGTTTTGCAAAATCTATGGGTTTGTCTGCTAGAAATTGATGGGTTTGTCGCCATCGGTGGATAGAAATAGCAGCAAATGTAGCCTCAACAGCAGCAATATTGAAGCAAATAATCAAAATAAACGGACGAGCAAAGTGCCAAGGAAGGAGTTAAAGGAAACCGCTGCAGATGTTTTGCGGTCCGCTCAAACCAAATTTTGCGAATTCTTTGATGGCTGCGAAATAAATGCGCGAGAGCCTGGCAAAAAAATGTTTGCTGCTGTAGGACAGCTGCTGTGGGACTAGCAGCAATTCAGCTATGAGTTTCAGTTTCAGCTGCAAGCCAAGCTGTTTCAAGTTATTTCAGAAGAGATACGCAGCATTTAAAATAATTATATACTTTTTAGTCTAAGATGTTACATTGTCATTAGTTTAAGATAAAATTGATATTAGAATAAGATAATACTGTTGTGGAGAACAACTGTTGCTTTGACTATTGCATCCGTATATTCAGGGTGACAGTTTAGAGGCGCAAGAAGCACCCTCCATCCAACACATAATATGTCAAAAGTGTTTTCTATATACCTTCTGGCCTGCGACAGTCTTTTGTTGAACCATTCCCTTGAAGAATCTAGCTGCGCCCCTGGATATGGTCACATTATATTATTTTTAAGCAGAATAGCCACGTCCGCAACGAAATTAAACGGAAAAATTTCATCCGATGCTGGTGGAAGCTCATCTTCTGGTAGGGTCAATGCTTGTGTTAAAATTTTGCTTCCGAGTGAGCTCCTAGCGAAGACCCCGTCATTACTTTGACTACAGAAGGCCGCAATATCTACTGCAGTGAAACAATAATTGGAATCACACATGGCCGTCAAAACTATGCTGTGCTGCCGTTTAAAGTTATAATAAAGGGACCCAGCAATAGGTGGGCACACAATGCTAGGGATTTTTGTTGTCCTATAAAAAAACATCGTTATTTGACTCCGATATGTTGGGGAACGCAACATATATTTGGTGAAGTTCATCCCAGATTATGTTGCACGTTTCAGCAATTATTTTCTACACAGCCGGTAAAATGTGTCTCGAACCGTCATGCGGAAGGTACCTGTGACATGAAATTAATTTTTGAATGTCTATATATGACCTAAAATGAAATGTGATTAGTTTCTTACATAAGCGTCAGCACTAGCCAGCATTCAGCTATAATAGGCTTCCGTTGGGAGCTTTTTGTTAGCCACACTTCCATGACTTTCAAAAGAAGTTCAAAGTGCTGGGCATCCATTCGCGCACACTTAATAAAATACTTCACTTCGTTGAACATTTTTTCGTTGAGTCAAAACGATTCCTTATCACAGAAAATTTCTCTTGTCGAGCTTCTATGGTGTCGTTTTGTACCAGCTAAAATATCGCTTACTACCTGCAGAAGTCTAAAATTCTTCTTGCCGAAATTCGGTATTCAAACTTTAAGAAAAAAGCAATCATACCTACAAACTCACGCCATTCACAGTTCCAATGATCTACTACTTTAATTTTATGCAATGTTTTTCAGCGCAAGGCTTTATTGCTTAAGGGGTAACACCTATGTGGAACGCTGTTTTCGAGGGTGCATTTTTTTCCAAGGAAACTTTATATTTGATTGAAAAAATCATTACCTGGCTTTATTTAACATGTTTTGAAGTATACAAATTACAACGTCCTAAAATACAAAATGGCGGCTGTATCAGGCTACGAGCATCAGACGATTTTTCAAAGATGCCTCAACGGCCCGCAACTTTTCGTCGTCGCAAATGGTCTGAAACACAAAAATCAAAATTTTTCTTAAAGTTTGAACTAAAAGCAAGGGGAGTACGTACGGGTTTTCAAAAATATTGAATTTTGAAGGATTGGCGTACGGTTTTCCAAAAAAAAATTTTTTTTGGTAAAAAAAATCGTACAAAATCAGCCGTAAAAATGAAAATTTTCAATTTATCAGCAAAATCTTACATATTTCCCTAGAAAATGATGTTGTGAAGCTTGCACCAAAATTTCAAATTGATCGGATACAAATTGGCTGAATAATCGTGCGGGCCGTATAAAAAAATTTGGTTTCGAGAAAAACGCATTTAGAGTTTGAAAACAAAGGGCGGCTCTTTCACGTTTCTCGTTTTCGCTTTGTGGATTTATTGCCTTTTTTGCGGCAAATGTTGGTCTACTACCTGTCATACTGAATGATAATTTACTAATGAGAAAAGTCGCTAACGGATACCTGTGGTAGGTATAAGGACTTTGGAGCAGAGCGTGCCGAACGCGCGCCGCATAGGCCCCGACCGCACGATGGGGCGTCCAACGTTTATGCTCATAACTCGGGAAAAAAATTTTTATTTTTGAAAATAACTTAAGACGTTATTCTAGACATGTTTCCCTGCCATTTTAGCAAAACCAAAAAAATAGATTTTTTTGAAATTTCTACATAGGTGTTACCCCTTAAGCTTAATACTGTCTTTGATTTGTGAAATTTTTATACAAAATTTCATGTGAAATCTGTTTCGGCAAAAATGTAGCTTCGAAATAAGCAAGAGTTGTACTCACTTCTAAAGGTCTTCGATGTCATGTGAAATTTTCATACAAAATTTCAGGTGAAATTTGTTTCGGCAAAAATTTAGATTGAAAATAAGCAAGAGTTGTACTCACTACCTAGCAGGAAAAATTGCTTGGAAGTTACTTTTGCTTTGAAAATGCGGATGGCATTGACACATATATCCAAACATTTCACCCCAATTTAGTATGTGCAGTTCATTCTTTCGAGTTGCAAAGTGATATTTGGTGTTTGAATTTGACAATGGAGCTGTTCAATTGTCTTTTCAATAGCAAAATCAATCGAAAATTAAATTCCTGACATTTTATCCGTCAATATGAACAGTGTCTCCACTTTTCTCCATTGTCAAAATTTATAATAGAGACTTATACAAATTTAGCTTCACGAGTAACTCAGTACCAGCCTTAAGGCTTAGTACTGCCTTCGATTTCACGAAAAATTTTCATACAAAATTTCACGTGAAATTCGTTTGGGTGAAAATCCAGCTTGAAAATAAACAAGAATTGTATTCACTTCTTAAGCATAGTACTGAGTTCGATTTCACGTGAAATTTTCATACAAAATTTCACGTGAAATCGGTTTCGGCGAAAATTTAGCTTGAAAATAAGCAAGAGTGGTACTCTGTTCTTAGCATGAAAAGTTGCTTTGAAGTTGCTTTCGCTTTGAAAATATAGATGGCATTGACACATGTCTCCAATCATTTCACGCCAATTTAGTTTGTGCAGTTCATTCATTCGAGCTAAAAAGTGGCATTTGGTGTTTCAATTTGAAAATGGAGCAGTGCAAATGTTTTTCCAATGAGAAAATCGATCGAAAAGTGAAATTCTTGACATTTTATCCGTCAGAAATGAGCAGTGTCTTTGCTTTTCTCCATTGCCAAAATTTTCGCTCGAAAGAATGACCACATAATGGAGACATGTCAAAATTTAGCTTCACGATTAGCTCAGTACCAACCTTTTGGGTGAAAAATATATTGGAAGTTGCTTTCGGTTTGAAAATTTAAATGGCGTTAACATATGTCTTCAATCGTTTCATGCCAATTTAGTATGTGCAGCTCATTCTGTCGAGCTAAAATGTAACATTTGATCTTTGAATTTGAAAATTGAGTTGTGCTAATATCCTTGAAATAACAAAATCGATGAAAAATTGAAATTCTTGTCATTTTATCCGTCAGAAATGAACAGTGTCTTCACTTTAATCCAATTTGAAAAATTTCTCTCGAAAGAATCACCAGAGAATGGGCACTTGCCAAAAATTTAGCTTCACGATTAATAGACTTAAATTGACTGAAGCGATCGCTGAATATGAACGGAAACTACACTCAATTGGTGTTCAGTCGTTTATTTACCCATAAGAAACTTACCGTTATGAATGTGAGAGTAATATCTAAGTCAAATTTTGTACTCTGTACTCTCGGTATAATCCATAGCTCAGTCTCTAAGCCTAGACCGCAGCTGTGACGGGACTCTGTCACTCAGTTTTGGTGTTTATTTCCACAAAAAAATGTTCTTGTAGAGCAGTGTAAAATAATTTGAATATGCACAAAAATATTTCCAAAAATCGAAATATTTTGAACTCAAAACTTTCATTCGATATGCTTTGAACTCACAAATGACAACTACTGTCAAATTTGTCGCCTTCAAAGACGAAATACATAGCAGACCATTTAAAAAAAGTCAAGCGCATCAGAACCACTAGAAAACTATTTTTCGAAGAAGTTATCTTTGAGGGATTGAAAAAAAAGTGAAGACGTTATACACTTCTTTGTTGTATCATATCAACCAATTCTTACTCAAAGGAACAAATATCATATTCTGACAGCATTTCCCATAACACAAATGATGAACATGTTCAGTGCTGGCAACATTTGTCCAACACAGCAGCAATAAATCTACCATAATATGCTCGTGCTTAATCAACCTACCCTTTGAATTTGGTTTTCATCCAAGGATGTCATAGAAAAATTCAGCGATTAAACTATGTCTGGGGTTGCCATCCGAAAATTTTCCAAAACTCGGAATGTTTATATATCGGTTGCTTATTTTATTGGATTTATAGAAAATGGAAGCATTTGTTGGTGCATTTTTTACGAAATTGTCTGATGCTGGCAATCACCATAGCTGCTTCCCGTTGTGTTAAACCCACCCTATGAATTTCGTTTCGATTGAACGCCTGCGCTGTAAGTAGGAGTGAATATAATTTAAGGACAACCACCGTCCAAACTTTGTAAATTTTTGAAACGTAAACATTTTTTTCAAATTGTCACTGCAGAATCATTCCCATTTGGAAATTTTATGACAACATAGAAATAAAGAAATGTAAATAAATTACGAAACTCATCATAGCTGGCAATCCTTTCACGATTTTTCAACGAAATTCCTACAGAATTAAAAACGTAAAAAGATCCACTTATCACATGGATTTCGTTTTGATTTCGTTATTGCATCGGAAGTTATAGGGACAACATCTTTATTTTCTTGAGCAAATGTAAAATATTAAGGAGACCGAAAATTGCCTTAGCTGGTGTCCCTATACTAATTTTTCAACCAAATTTCTACGAAATTTATCTTAGAGTAAGGTTCACCTACTGCGTCAATTTTGTAAAAATCTGGTGGCTAAATCGGAAGCTTTAAGCCAAAAACCATTTTTTTTTCTCAGCGATTTTTCCAAATGGCACCACTGCCACAGTGTTGCCCGTATTTCAAAATCACTTCCATCAAACCTGGTCCTAGCTAATTCCAACATTTCCTGTAAAACTCATATTGATCGCATTATCCGATCGTCAGTTCTCGTGAACAGAAATTTTGAGTGCTGAAAATAGAAGTAATTTGATCATGGATTGCCGTTCTTGTTTACCGCGGAATTTTGAAAATTTTTATTTGACTTGGTGGATAAAAGTCAAAATTTACTAATAATTTGAATTCATTTTCAAAAATCAAAAGTTTTTCAGGAAGGTCGATGATTTGATGGATTTTTTTTTCAGGAGCCTGCTGTAGCTACAAAGTTGCCCCCACAATTTTGAAAGTTCATGTGTATTACATTCAAGTCTACATCAATACGCTCTAAAAATTTCACAATGATCCATTTTTTTTCATAGAAGTTATGACAAATCGAAATGTGAAAAAAAGTCCTTGCCTACTTTTAGGCACTCAGTGCCTACACAAGGCTCAAAATTTCCACTTCTTTATCAAAAGCAAACTAAAAACACAATTAGTTTTCATTTCTAGAACTTTATTTGAATAAAAATTGACACAGCTTGGATATATAGGAGTACCTGAAAATTCACTTAAATGCCCGCCGCCTTAAGGTTTAAGATATCCGAATTTTAGCAAGTTATGGACCTATTTCTTATATACATATATGTCCTCCGAAAATTTCAGTTCAATCGAATAAGCCACTCCAGAGATTATCTCCCTTAATAATTGTTCGAACCCGAACAAGCAACGCACTACTCAATGCAGCGTAAACTGTATATTAGGTTAAGTCATCATTTAGGATTAATTAAATCAGAGAAATTCGAATTTCATTGCATCTTTACGATAAACGAGTTCAACTTAAATTCACATCGCATGCATTTCAATATTTTAATTGATCATTGCTATACAATTCAACTTAAATTCATCTAATTCAATATTTAATTCCATTCACTCATATAATTCAGTATTCCATTTCACTCAAATCAATTCAAATTCATATCGCAAGATTCAGTCATTAAAATTCGTCGCTTCAGCATTAATTTCAGATATATGAGCAACATTGTTATACTGGTCAGAAAAAATGCTGAGATGTAAACAGCAATCATTGCTCGCACGCGATAACAACGTTCAAGCGCGTGAACAATTATTGCTGGTCAGCAATTTCAATATGTAAATTTCCTATTTAAGAAACCGTAATAAAGTTTTTGTTTGCAGTCAGAAACAAGCTTTTGGATTGGTAGTAAGCGCAATCGGTTAAAGTGCCGATCTGCTAACTTGAACTTCGTAAATCCGGGCAAATTGGTTAAAGTGCCGATCTGCTAACTTGAACTGTATAAATCCGGGCAAATTGGTTAAAGTGCCGATCTGCTAACTTGAACTTCGTAAATCCGGGCAAATTGGTTAAAGTGCCGATTTGCCACCTTTGAATTCAGGAAGCTAAGTGCAGTTGGTGAAAGTGCTGATCTGCCCCCCTTGGAAAATATTCAAAGAAGTGCGAACTGTGTGGGCAGCTGGTGAAAGTGCCGGTCTGACACAATCATAAACAGTGGTGCCAACCAAGTTTAAGGTTGCGCTATCCGGACGTAACATTTGGTGACCCCCAGACAAAGAACACAAATAGTTTGCAATCATGGAGCATCTTCGCAATGAGCAAAAGCGCCTGGGCGATGAAATACAACGGCTCATTGCCAATTATAAGAAAGACTCTATGGAAAGAAAACAAAAATTGTGTTATTATGACAATAGAATCAAGGATTTGAGCGAATTGTGGAAAAACATGCAAACAAATGATAAACTCATCAAAGAGTCGGCAGAGTTAGATCCGTCCGATGAGTGCTTTGAAAAAAACTATTATCAGCAAATTTCGCAATTAGTTGGATCCACTATAAAGAGATTGGACGAAGAAAGATTGAAACTCCAAGAAACAGAATTGAGAATTCAAACGGGAGCCATTCCCAAAAATCCTAGCAGCGCCGTAAATGCAGCTTCTAGTATGGTCAATAATTTGCAGCAGCAAATTTCAAAACAAAGTACAATCAGTACAGCGTTACGACGTTTTTTGACCAGACTGGAAGACAGTGCGGACTTTCAAACAAAATCTTACTACGAAGTGAAGATTAACAGGCTCATGAAATTGTGGAATGATCTGGAAGCTGCTGCTTTCGAGGAGGATAAAAAGTTAAGTGAGGATTACATGGAGTTGGAAGAAATTGTACAAATGAAAGTCATTGATCTAAATGAGAAAATTATAGCGTCAAAAATGCAACACGGCACAACTATCAATGAACAAGTAAATAAATTAGTATGCCTTTCGAAGATAACAATCCCGAAGTTCGATGGGGATTACGAGAAGTGGTATCAATTTTACGATTTGTTTAATGAAATGATACACAAACAAAACATATCAGACACACAAAAAATGTGGTATTTAAAAACAAGTGTATCTGGTGAAGCAGAAAAACTGGTTCGTCATCTACTCATAAGCCAGGATAATTATGAAATTGCTTGGAAACGCTTAGAAGACAGATATTGCAACAAAAGAATAATTATAGCAACGATCATCAATAAAATTCTAAATCAACCATCAATTGGAACTCCATCAGCTGGAGCAATTAAGCAGTTGCTCGATATTACGATGGAAGGGCTACTCGCCTTGAAAAAAATGGGCGTTGACACATTATCATGGGGACCACTGATAATCAATATATTATTGCCAAAGCTAGATAAAATCATACATACAATGTACGAGCAAGCAATCGTAAATCCAAAAGAAGTCCAAACAGTCGGAGATTTTCTTGCAATTTTAGAGAATAGATTTCAAACATTAGAAGCTGAATCGGAAAGAAAAAAATCAGCAAGGGAAATCTATTGGCATCACCACATTATCAGTCAAATGCAATATATGCAAAAATGGAAGTCATTTTCCATTCGCCTGCAAAACATTTCTACAGCAGAGCACAAAAGAGAGATATCAAACAGTTAGGCGGCTAAATCTGTGCACCAATTGCCTTAGAAGTGGACATAAAAGTGATAAATGCAGAAGCCAATACTGCACAAAATGCAATAAGAAACACAATTCACTATTACACATAGAAACAAAAGAAATGCATATTAAAGAAAACTCTGGTCGAAAAGTAACCACACAATCAGTAACCACACAGCCCATAACATTGCTGTCTTCAAGGCCACAAGGAGAGTCATATGTGTTATTGGGAACAGCAAGAATTAAAATAAAAGCAGCAAATGGCAAAATGATTGAATGCAGAGCTGTATTGGATTCAGGGTCACCGCTCAACTTAATCACTGAAAAATTAGCAAAGCAGTTACAACTCCATTTTGAGCCATCATCAACGTGTATACAAGGAATTGGTAAGAGTAAACACTATACTCAATATTCCGTTAGAACAAAAATTGAATCACGGGTCAATAAGTTTGAAGTGCCCTTCAGAGCATTTGTGTTGCCACAAATTATAGCTGCACAGCCAACACATCAAGTAGATATTCAAAACTGGGCAATTCCAAACGACGTTATTTTAGCAGATCCAAAATTCCAGCAAACAGGTCAAATTGACGTTCTGATCGGAGCGGAATTTTACAATGGTCTATTATTAGCAGAAAAAATCGAAATTGCAAATAACCTACCAGTACTACAGAACACAGTATTTGGATGGATATGCTGTGGCAAAATTGAGAACGATGGCACAGACTTGTCAACCTGTGGAATATTTAGTGCAGACGAAGAGCAATTAAATAAACTTCTCACAAAATTTTGGAAATTAGACGAAACATCAACAGCAAGTCCATATCAAATAAGTAAGGATGAAGAAAAATGTGAGAAATTTTTTGCAGAGTATGTACACTGTAACAGTGATGGACGCTTTATGGTCAAGATACCATTCAAAGATCAACCCGAAAGTTAAGGAGAATCAATGAACATGGCAAAGAATCGATTCACATCACTCGAGAAAAGGCTTAAAAAAAATGAAATTGTGAGGAAAATGTACATTGATTTCATGAGGGAATATGAAGCGCTGGGGCATATGAAGGAAATTACTACAAACAAGATACCCAACCCACATTACATTATTCCACACCACTATATTCTTCGACCGGAAAGCAGCACTACCAAACTGAGAGTAGTATTCGATGCGTCCGCCAAAACGTCAAACGGAATATCTCTCAACGATATCACGTACAATGGCCCAGTAATCCAAAGTGAATTGTAGACAATATTGTTACGATTTCGGATGTCAAGGTTTGTATTTACAACCGACATATAGAAGATGTATAGACAGATCCAAATACATCCAGAAGATGAACGATATCAAATAATCATTTGGAGAGAAAACCCCGAAGACAGATTAAAATTCTTTGAGCTAACGACTGTAACATATGGAACACAATCAGCGCCATATTTAGCGACCAAATGTTTACAGACATTAGCCACAAAAAAGCGAAATACATTCCCATTAGGCGCAAAGGCTTTAGAAAAAGAATTCTATATGGATGATGGTTTGGTTGGATCTGACAGTCTACTGACCGCAATTGATATTCAACGAGAACTCACACAATTATTAAATTCAGCAGGCTTCAAACTGCGCAAGTGGTGTGCAAATCATCTGCAGTTACTTTCTGGAATACCTCCCGCGGATATAGAAGTTAACCTGGACCTGGATAACAACGCCAACAACTACATTAAAACTCTGGGTATCATGTGGCTACCAAAATCTGATCAATTTAGTATCAAAATATCAAAATTCTCAAACCAGGCAAGAATCACGAAGAGACACGTAAGTTCAGATCTCGCACGTACGTTCGACCCTTTAGGATTGGAAGCGCCCGTATTGGTCAAAGCAAAATTATTCGTACAACAGCTATGGAGGCTGGAGCTTTCGTGGGATGAGGCATTGCCAGAATATTTACAAGCACGCTGGAACTCATTTCGAACGAGTTTAAATGAACTAAACAAGATCAAAATCCCAAGACATATTGCAAACCAGAAAAAGTCGAGAAGTATGCAAAATTACACATTTTTACAGATGCCTCGGAAAAGGCGTATGGGACAGCTATATTGTTACGATTTCGGATGGAATAATGAGAATGGGACAATTTCAGTTCAATTGCTGTGCTCAAAGTCGCGGGTGGCTCCATTGAAAACTTTAACGATACCACGATTAGAACTATGTGCTGCAGAAATAGGAGCAAAGTTGACGAGCAGAATTCACGAAGATCTTGAGTATTCAAATCAAACAACATACCTGGACAGACTCAAATATCGTATAACATTGGATAAACTCAGAACCTTGTGATTTCGAAATCTTTATCGCTCATCGTATCAGTAAAATCCAAGAGCTCACAGTTAGGTCGCAATGGAGACACGTAGCTAGCAAACATAATCCAGCTGACTTATTGTCAAGGGGAATCGAACCATCAGAGCTCTGCAACAACTATACTCCATACTTCTTATATGGGGAAGAATCCAGTTGGCCAGAAAATAGACACACGAGACCCAAGAATACCGACCAACTAGAGTTAAAACGAACAAAACACGTACTGTCTACAATAATTGATGATTTCACCGATATATACAAAATAAACCACGGAAATTCATTCAAGAAATTACAACGCATTGTTGGATATATCCTCAGATTTATAAATAGTCTCCGCGGCAAAAAATCAAAGGTATACATACCACCAGGTGATTCATCAGTGAAGGTCCACTTAACAACAGAAGAATTAGAACATACTCTTCAGACAATAGTGAAAGCAGTCCAAAGAAGTGATTTCACCGAAGAGATCCAACTTCTTAAAACAGAACAGCAGCTAGTAGACAGTTCAATAAAAGGACTAACACCATTTCTTGATGACAGGGGTATCATTAGGGTTGGAGGTCGGATAAAAGAAGCCAGTCTACCGTACGACGCAAAATATCAAATGCTGTTGCCGTACAACGATCCAATCGTTAAAATGCTAATCGCAAAAATCCATGAAGAACATTTGCATTGCGCACCACAGTCGTTACTCTACAACACAAGACAACGATTTTGGCCAATTAAGGGAAAAGGCTAGATCTATTGTTCAACAATGTATTCGCTGTACAAGGGCTCGGCCAAAAATGTTTAAACAAATTATGGACAATTTACCTCATGACCGGGTCCGTTCCGCAAGACCATTTTTTTAACGCGGGAGTTGATTTCTGTGGACCCATTTGGATTCACTATAAAATTTGGGGGAAAAGTCCATGTAAGGCATATATTGCAGTTTTCTGCTGCTTCGCCACAAAGGCAGTACATTTGGAGCTGGTCAGTGACTTAACAACGGGCGCATTTATTGGAGCCTTAAATCGTTTCATTGCAAGAGGAGGACGCTGCCAAAATCTGTATTGTGACAACGCAACAAATTTCGTGGGTGCCCATAACGAATTAGAAGAAATAAAAAAAGTATCTACAGTTCTCAGGCACAAGGTGACATTAAAAACTCATGCGCTAACAACGGCATTGAATTCCACTTCATACCCCCGAAGGCTCCTCATTTCGGAGGATTATGGGAGGCGGCAGTTAAATCGGCGAAATATCTACTGGTGAGGGGCACTGGAGCAATGTCATTAACAAATGAGGAGCTCGAAACAGTGGTCGTACAAATCGAAGCTATTCTGAATGTCATCTGACCCAAATGGTCTAACAGCGCTTACACCGGGTCATTTTATAATTGGCAAACCGTTAACCGCACACCCAGGTAGCACACGGGCAGCATCTTCTTCATCTCTTCTAACCAGATGGAGGTTAGTGAAACAGTTAAAGAATGAGTTTTGGCTACGATGGTCAAAAGTATATCTGAACGAGCTACAGTATCGGAACAAATGGAAGGAACAGTCTTCTAACGCAAGGGAAGGAATGATGGTCATTATAAAAGAAGATAACGTTGCACCCTTGCAGTGGCTACTTGGGAGAATTATAAAAACCGATCCAGGCAGTGATGGAAAGGTCAGAGTAGCGGATGTGAAAACAAAAAATGGCATTTATAAAAGACCTATCCAATGCTTAGCGCCATTACCAACGGAACAGCCAGAAACACTCATCGATCAAAATCCTGTTGCCTCCACAAGCAGAGATACTCAATCCGATTCAGGTGCGTCAACCTCCCGAGCCACGAGCATCGATCGAAATCCTGTTATCTCCACAAGCAAAGACACACAATACGATTCAGGTGCGTCAACTTCTCGAACCACGAGTGTCGATAGAAATCCTGCTGAGAACATCGGCCCTACTCTGAAGAAGAAACAAAAATGTTCCAAGACAAACGTATTGCTTACTAAGTTATTAATCCTCCCTCTTGTCACAACCAGTCCCATAGAAATTACAAAACTCATCGGGCAGCCAGGAATCCACTACGACCACGTAGACTCCTTACAACGAATCACCACTGATTGGAATATCTTGGCCTATTATGATTTGACTCCAATTCGGGAAGGGCTCAATATGTTGCAGAATGGAACAGATACCCTGACATGGCTATGTAAAAAAATGCAAGGTAATAACAGCTGCTTAACTATCGTCAGCCAAATAGAAACGGTCAGGAATGAAATCATAACGTCTAGCATATTGTTGCCGAAACATCGAACTCGGAGAGGTGCGTTTGATGTTATTGGCAATGTTGCCAATTCTTTGTTTGGGGTACTTGATTCCGAATACGCCAGGGAAACGTCAAGGACAATTAATAACGTTAAGGCAAATGAAAACCAACTTCTGTATTTACTAAAGAATCAAACATCAGTACTTGATGCAACAACCAATATAGTTAAATGAAACAATGAAGCCATGAACAATAGATTTACTGAAATAACAGAACAACTGCAGATCATTACAGGAAGCCTTAACGCCGCAACTAGCGATTCATACCACATGAAGGTCTTCCAAGCCTTTTCCATGATGGCCTCTCAACTTATCATTGTCACTACCAACATTCAATTTTTTGAAGCATCCATCGTCGCAGTATTAGCAGATACCAATCACGGCAAGATTAGCCCGCAGCTTCTCTCACCAAACCAATTAACAAAAGAGGTTATTCAAATAAGAGAACATTTGACAAAATCCGCACAGCTACCCGTTACGGGGCAGGATCTTTTTCAACTATACCAATTAATGACAGTAAGGAGCGGAATATTCGAGAATAGAGTACTGTTTCACATATCGATTCCATTAGTAGATAAACAGCTGTTCGATCTGTTTACCGTAACCCCTATTCCTGTAAAGATAGCAAGGGACTACATGATTATCGTACCTAAAACACGAATGTTGGCATTGAGCAAGCTTCGTTATGAGTATTTTCCATTCTCAATAATGCAATTGGAGACTTGTAAGGCAGCCAATTCAGATGTCAAACTATGCCCCAACATCCAGGAAGTATACACAGTAGAGTCAGGGATATGCGCTTGCGAGGTTCAAGCCTTCGACAAAAAATCGGCAAGCTGCGACTAGCAGCATATAAACATCTCAACGCCATGGTTTCATCGAGTTACCACAAATCGATGGATATATGCATCAGAGCCTTTGACAAGGGTCGCCGCGTTGTGCTACGGAAAACCATTAAATCTAGAGCTAACAAACACCGGTCTTCTTGAACTGAACGAAGGATGCTCCATCAGGTCCAGATCAACCACCCTAATCAGCCACAATTCCATCACAAGCCAATCAAAATATTCCCATACAAGCTTTAATATAACTCCATTCAACCCGTTAGATACACCACCACTGATGCACCTGCAGCACCTTAACACAACAGGCTCCGGCATTACTAATACAGAATTACGATTATTGGAAAACTCAATAAGGACTATCAAGGCAAACAGTGAACTACCGTCAACTCTAACGCCAGTAGACCATCATCTTTCTGCGGTAGAATATCTGGCATTAGGATTCTCAATAGCTATGGCAGTAATAGTGGCTCTACTCTGGATTCGCTTCAGACGACCAAGGTGTGCTCAACCTGCAGCCCTACCAATCCCAGTTCCATCACCTCGAGTAAATTTCGAACTGAGGGAAGATTGCTAGCTTCGTCAACGCGGGGGAAGATGTTCGAACCCGAACAAGTAACGCACTACTCAATGCAGCGTAAACTGTATATTAGGTTAAGTCATCATTTAGGATTAATTAAATCAGAGAAATTCGAATTTCATTGCATCTTTACGATAAACGAATTCAACTTCAATTCACATCGCATGCATTTCAATATTTTAATTGATGATTGCTATACAATTCAACTTAAATTCATCTAATTCAATATTTAATTCCATTCACTCATATAATTCAGTATTCCATTTCACTCAAATCAATTCAAATTCATATCGCAAGATTCAGTCATTAAAATTTTATGAACATATAACTTTGTTGCCGTCTTGGAATTCGTCGCTTCAGCATTAATTTTAGATATATGAGCAACATTGTTATACTGGTCAGAAAAAATGCTGAGATGTAAACAGCAATCATTGCTCGCACACGATAACAACGTTCAAGCGCGTGAACAATTATTGCTGGTCAGCAATTTCAATATGTAAATTTCCTATTTAAGAAACCGTAATAAAGCTCTTGTGTGCAGTCAGAAAGAAGCTTTTGGATTGGTAGTAAGCGCAATCGGTTAAAGTGCCAATCTGCTAACTTGAACTTCGTAAATCCGGGCAAATTGGTTAAAGTGCCGATCTGCTAACTTGGAAAATATTCAAAGTAGTGCGGACTGTGTGTGCAGCTGGTGAAAGTGCCGGTCTGCCACAATCATAAACAGTGGTGCCTACCAATTTTAAGGTTGCGCTATCCGGACGTAACAATAATTTTGCTGATATATATGTAAAGAAAGTAGACTTTATTCTTTTGAATCTACCGCGCAACACTCATCTCCTCATTCAACTAACTACCGCTAGATGGAAAAACTTTGAAGAGTATAGAATGGCATCTTACGATAGAGACAGACCATTGACGTAAAGACAGAAGACGAGCATTGAAGTGATTGTTCTCAACTATAGTGAATTATTCAAAAGATTTAATAGATTTAATAGATATACGTTTGATAATTGTAAACGAGTTTAATTTGTGAATCAAGTGATAATAATAATAAACTTAAATTGTCATTTCTTCGTTTTACAGGTAAATTTGTAATTTTGTAGGCGCATGTAATGCCGCGTTTATACATAGGGACAAACGTCTCGCGAGGGCAATTGGCAAAACATTCGACAAGACTCAGCAAGACATAGGGTGAATATTTTCTTTACGATATTGCACCATGCAACACGCACCATGCATCTTTCGACAGTTGTGAGTTGTTTTGTTCCGTTCAGTGAACGATGGCTGAGGTACAGCTTGTGGCTATTGCAACTGCCTGGTGTGCGTTGAGTTATTTCAATCTGGGCCACGCAAGGACATGTTTGAAGACCCGCAGAAAAATTCAAAAATGTAAATGAGCATTCGCTACCCTCTCGAATCCCTTTGACTCGATGCATAAAACCGACTTCGCTTCGAGCGGCTTTGGGCTAGGACGAGACGGTTTTAAACACTCAGGCACAGCAATAAAAGGATCATTATCCCTTCATAAAGCAAACAAGGGCCGACGAAGAAGCCATTTACACACGCGTGCTTGCCATGAAAAAAACCTCGTAAACATTTGCCATTCCTCGGCGAGAGTGTAAACGCGGCATAACATTGTATCGTTAAAACACCTTCGTTTTACAGAGAAACAAAACCATTTATTATTAAACACTAGAATCAGCACTCTTACAAAACGACAATTTTTTGTTGTTAACAAATATGAAGCTACAATTTACATTTAGAGTTGTAGCTTCTCCGAAAGATGATAAGACCAACGTGATAGTCATAACCTTGATAGCAAACGAAGATGGTGGAATATATGTTTTGCCGGATGGCAACATATATAAAGGTGCACACCAGGAGTTGATAAAAACTAACA
>CANBKX010000550.1:0-29479 GCA_947369275.1 Nemotelus nigrinus | reverse complement strand
GAATCGGGCACATGATCGGGGGTAGAGTGGGAGCAGAAGCGAAATGTTGGCCACAGCCAAAATCTTAATTGATCGGCTCAGCAAGGATGAGCTGGTTTATGAGCTGGAAATCAGGGGACAGCTGACTGGGACCATGGAATCCCTGCAAAAAAACGTTGCGCGTGGCGCTGCAAGCGGAGGATTCTACGGATGCATCTTTGATTTCTGTGTGAAACTTCCCGTATACACTAGAGGAGGATTTAGAAGCAGTCCAAGAGAAACTGACTGAAATCCAGACCTTGATCGAAGCATTTCGGGGAACTTCACAATCGTCCGACTTCCTGAAAACTAAGACCAAGATCGAGTTTGGAAGAGTGCTCAACATGAGAAGAGGGTAATGGGCGAGGAGGCTCACAAATTGCAAGCTCGCCTAATAATTGCTAGTAAAAGCAGAGTGCAAGGGAGAACCGGGCGAGATGGAACAAGACCAGGAGGACGACAGCAACAGCGAGCGGGAGGCCTTTGGCACAGATGTTGCGCTAATACAAGGACCGGCTCGGGCCAGCGAGCCAATTCGGTTAGCAGAGAATCTCGGAGAGCCCGTATTTTCCACGCCCAGGTCAACTCCGATAGTAGCAAAGGGGCAAGAGGTAGCAAAATGGTAGGCCACACTTGGAGGTGGATATTTTGGGACGCAAGTTCCTGGGACTTGTAGACTCTGGTGCCTCTAATACAGTAGTGGGTGGAGAAGGATGGCAGGCTTGGCTAGAACTGGCAGTGGAATTCTTGTGGTCAGACCAACGCACCATCGGAATGGCTAACAACAAAGGATGCGCAGTTGCAGGAACGGTGGCTATCCCTGTGAGGCTGAAGGGGAAGTTAGATTGGTTGCAAGCCTCAGTGGTTCCAGAACTTCCTCATGCTCTCATTCTAGTGGTGGATTTTGTCAGGCAGTTCGGGTTAGTCCTGGTTCTGAGCAAGGAGAGTTGGAATTTCGTGAGTGCGTTGGAAGGTGGCGGTACGGACCAATTAAAACCCAGTAGCCAATTAACACGGGCGGAGGAAATTGAGCTCAATCACCCCGTCAATGAGGAGTTCCAACGGATGGGGGAAGGTATTGGATGTACGAATCAAGTGGAGCATGTCATCCGAACTTCAGCGGTACCGATTAAGCAGTGCTACTACCCAATTTCCTCCGCGGTACAGACTCATATAGATGCGGAGCTGAACGAAATGCTGGCGAAGGGTAAAGTGGAGCCATCTTCAAGTTCCTGTGGTTCACCAATCATGCTGGTTAGGAAAAAAGACGGCACCTATCGATTTTGCGTTGATTGCCGTTAGTTAAACGCCGTCACAGAGCATGATACCTACCCGCTGCCTTACGTGACCACCACGCTGGACATATTGTGAGATGCTTAATACCTGTCTTCGCTCGATGTGAAGTCTGCATACTGGCAAGTACCCATGGCTGAACCATCAAAAAAATTACAGCCTTTACCGTCCCGCATCGAGGATTATTTCAATTCCTCCAAATGCCCTTCGGTCTTCAAAATGCACCTACTACGTGGCAACGGCTGATAGATCAAATGTTAGGACCTGATCTGGAGCCATATGTATTTACATATCTCGACAATGTCATCGTTGTGACACAAGACTTTACCAAGCACCTGGATATATTGAGGGAAGTATTCAGATGCTTGAAGCAAGCTGGAATGAAAGTTTCTATGGACAAATGCGAGTTCTGCCGGCCGCAATTAAAATATCTCGAATACGTCGTGGATGAAAAAGGATTGAATTTAGACCCGGACAAAGTCAAGAGCGTGATAGAGATACCGCCACCAACTAACGTGAAGAGGGTCAGACAGTTCCTGGGGATGGTCTCGCGGTCTCGGAGATTTATACCGGACTTCGCCACGATGACGGCACCATTAACGAATCTCCTGAAAAAGAACAAAAAGTTCGAATGGACCCAGGACTGCGAGGCTGCCTTTGCACAGGCGAAGCTAAAGCTATCTGTTTAGAATCATCATACGCAATTCAATTTTCACAGCATTTATGCAAGCTCATGTATGTACAGATATATGCTCATGCACGCGTGAGCCGATATGCTTGCATATACATATTTGCGTACTTTACATGAACACACAGAATGGTGGTTAATGATCTTTCAATTTTTCATATTAATTAATATTTGCATTTTTTTTGCTGATTGTATTAATTGTAGCAATTGAACTTGAATGTGCTGAAATGTAAATATTTGTTAAAAAAAAACATTGATCATAACTTTAAAATGTAAGCAATTATTTTGCATCAAAACGGATTACACTATGAATAAAATTATCAGTTCAACAACAAGAATCAGGTGTGATTTGTGACTTGTTTTACTGTTCATATAGCTGTTGTCCTAGAGGTACTAGTTCAAGTGCTGGTGCTTTTTTGAATAACTGTTTTTCTAAAGGTACTAGTTGAAGTGCTGGTGCTTTGTAAATTAAGCAAGCTAATTTGGTTCAAGTGCCTAATTAGCACCAAAGCCACAATTAAACATTTGGTGACCCCGACGTGATAGTTCAACCAGGCGAACTTATCACAGAACTACGAGTGTAGATCCAACAAGACTACACCACGGTATTGCAAGATATCATATCTCTGAAAGGTGCCTTATAGTTCAAATTGGCGAACTGAAGCATACCTATTTCGTCATCGACAAACGGAGCATTAACATACAAGGATGACTTAAACAATTCATAGTTCAACCAGGCGAACTGTATACTACACAGACCAGATTACTCGACTACAAGAGTTAAAGACCAACTATGTCTCAATTTGAAGAGCTTGTGCAGCAGCAGCTGTTAGCAGGTGGAGAGGTTCAGAAAATATTAGCAAATTTAAAAACTCTAAGCACCTGAACCGCTAGAAACACTAATGTTCAAAGAACAGTAGAAGAATCGTGCAGGTTTTGAGTGCATATTCCACCACATGAGCTGCTTATTACGGCCAAACTGTTTCAAATGGCACGTTTTACTTTGGTCTCAAGAATGAACTATAACTCATATGGTAAAAGGTTTCAGATATTACCACTGGCATGGGTTTCAAAGTTTATGAAAGAAAAACACTTGTTAATTATATTCGTTATCAGTTGCTTCTTTCACCAAACTTTGAAAGCAGCATCTCATATAACATCAATGAAGAAAATGCTCAGTGCCTGCAGCACTGTAACTGAAATTGGTGTTTGGGGCTGCGATCTGAAAAATTTGCAGAACTTAGGGAATTGAAACATCGGTTATTTATTTTCATTGTAAATGTTTCCGGTATGAATACTAACTGTAAGCATTTATTGATACAAAAGTAGCACAACTGACTCGTGCTGGCAACCTTTCGCCAGTATCAAAGCCAAGAATATATCACATCTGCTTCACGTTGTTATATTACATTCGAGGTTATAGGAGTATAAAGAAATTAAGGGTTACCTGCAGCGAGTTTTTTCAAATAATCGAAAGATTAATATTTGCTGTTTATTGTCACTACAATATAATTACCAATTGAAAATTCTACGATAAAACTGCTTAATAAAGATATTGCAAACAAACACAAAACCAACAATAGCTGGCAACCCTATTGTGGCTTTTCAACCAAATTTGGCCTGAATAATGCTTATAATAAGTTCCATTAATTGTATGAAATTCGTATTGATTTCATGACTGCACTGGAAGTTATAGGGCAAAAAGTTTTATGTTCCTGAGAGAATTTTCAAAACCAAAGACACAAAAATTACCATAGCTGGCAGCACCAATCGAATTTTTCAACCTAATTTCTATCAAACAGAGTTTAGAGTAAGGTGCAGCTACTGTGTCAATTTCATGAAAATTTGGTTACTAATTCACATTTCATAGGGCAAAAAGCAGTTTTTTATTTGTAATTTTTCAAGATGGCACCACTGGCACAGAGTTGCCCACAATTCAATATCGCTTCTATCAGACCTGGTTAGTTGGTCTTTAACTCTTGTAGTCGAGTAATCTGGTCTGTGTAGTATACAGTTCGCCTGGTTGAACTATGAATTGTTTAAGTCATCCTTGTATGTTAATGCTCCGTTTGTCGATGACGAAATAGGTATGCTTCAGTTCGCCAATTTGAACTATAAGGCACCTTTCAGAGATATGATATCTTGCAATACCGTGGTGTAGTCTTGTTGGATCTACACTCGTAGTTCTGTGATAAGTTCGCCTGGTTGAACTATCACGTCGGGGTCACCAAATGTTTAATTGTGGCTTTGGTGCTAATTAGGCACTTGAACCAAATTAGCTTGCTTAATTTACAAAGCACCAGCACTTCAACTAGTACCTTTAGAAAAACAGTTATTCAAAAAAGCACCAGCACTTGAACTAGTACCTCTAGGACAACAGCTATATGAACAGTAAAACAAGTCACAAATCACACCTGATTCTTGTTGTTGAACTGATAATTTTATTCATAGTGTAATCCGTTTTGATGCAAAATAATTGCTTACATTTTAAAGTTATGATCAATGTTTTTTTTTTACAAATATTTACATTTCAGCACATTCAAGTTCAATTGCTACAATTAATACAATCAGCAAAAAAAATGCAAATATTAATTAATATGAAAAATTGAAAGATCATTAACCACCATTCTGTGTGTTCATGTAAAGTACGCAAATATGTATATGCAAGCATATCGGCTCACGCGTGCATGAGCATATATCTGTACATACATGAGCTTGCATAAATGCTGTGAAAATTGAATTGCGTATGATGATTCTAAACAGATAGCTTTAGCTTCGCCTGTGCAAAGGCAGCCTCGCAGTCCTGGGTCCATTCGAACTTTTTGTTCTTTTTCAGGAGATTCGTTAATGGTGCCGTCATCGTGGCGAAGTCCGGTATAAATCTCCGAGACCGCGAGACCATCCCCAGGAACTGTCTGACCCTCTTCACGTTAGTTGGTGGCGGTATCTCTATCACGCTCTTGACTTTGTCCGGGTCTAAATTCAATCCTTTTTCATCCACGACGTATTCGAGATATTTTAATTGCGGCCGGCAGAACTCGCATTTGTCCATAGAAACTTTCATTCCAGCTTGCTTCAAGCATCTGAATACTTCCCTCAATATATCCAGGTGCTTGGTAAAGTCTTGTGTCACAACGATGACATTGTCGAGATATGTAAATACATATGGCTCCAGATCAGGTCCTAACATTTGATCTATCAGCCGTTGCCACGTAGTAGGTGCATTTTGAAGACCGAAGGGCATTTGGAGGAATTGAAATAATCCTCGATGCGGGACGGTAAAGGCTGTAATTTTTTTGATGGTTCAGCCATGGGTACTTGCCAGTATGCAGACTTCACATCGAGCGAAGACAGGTATTAAGCATCTCACAATATGTCCAGCGTGGCGGTCACGTAAGGCAGCGGGTAGGTATCATGCTCTGTGACGGCGTTTAACTAACGGCAATCAACGCAAAATCGATAGGTGCCGTCTTTTTTCCTAACCAGCATGATTGGTGAACCACAGGAACTTGAAGATGGCTCCACTTTACCCTTCGCCAGCATTTCGTTCAGCTCCGCATCTATATGAGTCTGTACCGCGGAGGAAATTGGGTAGTAGCACTGCTTAATCGGTACCGCTGAAGTTCGGATGACATGCTCCACTTGATTCGTACATCCAATACCTTCCCCCATCCGTTGGAACTCCTCATTGACGGGGTGATTGAGCTCAATTTCCTCCGCCCGTGTTAATTGGCTACTGGGTTTTAATTGGTCCGTACCGCCACCTTCCAACGCACTCACGAAATTCCAACTCTCCTTGCTCAGAACCAGGACTAACCCGAACTGCCTGACAAAATCCACCACTAGAATGAGAGCATGAGGAAGTTCTGGAACCACTGAGGCTTGCAACCAATCTAACTTCCCCTTCAGCCTCACAGGGATAGCCACCGTTCCTGCAACTGCGCATCCTTTGTTGTTAGCCATTCCGATGGTGCGTTGGTCTGACCACAAGAATTCCACTGCCAGTTCTAGCCAAGCCTGCCATCCTTCTCCACCCACTACTGTATTAGAGGCACCAGAGTCTACAAGTCCCAGGAACTTGCGTCCCAAAATATCCACCTCCAAGTGTGGCCTACCATTTTGCTACCTCTTGCCCCTTTGCTACTATCGGAGTTGACCTGGGCGTGGAAAATACGGGCTCTCCGAGATTCTCTGCTAACCGAATTGGCTCGCTGGCCCGAGCCGGTCCTTGTATTAGCGCAACATCTGTGCCAAAGGCCTCCCGCTCGCTGTTGCTGTCGTCCTCCTGGTCTTGTTCCATCTCGCCCGGTTCTCCCTTGCACTCTGCTTTTACTAGCAATTATTAGGCGAGCTTGCAATTTGTGAGCCTCCTCGCCCATTACCCTCTTCTCATGTTGAGCACTCTTCCAAACTCGATCTTGGTCTTAGTTTTCAGGAAGTCGGACGATTGTGAAGTTCCCCGAAATGCTTCGATCAAGGTCTGGATTTCAGTCAGTTTCTCTTGGACTGCTTCTAAATCCTCCTCTAGTGTATACGGGAAGTTTCACACAGAAATCAAAGATGCATCCGTAGAATCCTCCGCTTGCAGCGCCACGCGCAACGTTTTTTTGCAGGGATTCCATGGTCCCAGTCAGCTGTCCCCTGATTTCCAGCTCATAAACCAGCTCATCCTTGCTGAGCCGATCAATTAAGATTTTGGCTGTGGCCAACATTTCGCTTCTGCTCCCACTCTACCCCCGATCATGTGCCCGATTCAACTATCTTACTATCACAGTGTTACTAATAATGAGAATAACGAACTCTTAATGTTTACTAAGCATTGATATTTATTTTTATTTTTTTTTACATACAATTCAAAATTCAATTTCTGCTTTCAATTATCCGCTCACGATTCTTTTTTTACAAGCCGATTGTCCACCGCGGCCTCCGTCGCTTATCTGGATGCCCTCTTTCCACAGTCATCAACCTCAGTCGTTGGCCTTCCGCTGATCGTCTCTGGAACTCTGCGGGGTTGAACTATCCGCAACGATTTTGTGCCTAAGGGATCCAATTTTCTCCCGTTTTCATTTGGTTAAAACTCACAACTTCACTCACTACTTCACCCAATAGTTTTGGAAAATATTTAACACCACGTTTTGTTCCCCTTTCACGCCTGTAAGGCCCCACGTTGGGCACCAATTGTTACCCCCCCCCCCCACTCCTTCGGGGGGTCGAGATTCGGGCTAATCCGTTCGGGTTCTGGTCTAACCCAATGGAAAAGGCGTGGGCGCCACTCACTCACCCCTAAAGTGAACCTGAAGCCCCGAGTGAGGTTGGGCTTCCCCGAATCTTGCATAAGTTAGATTGGGCGTCACCACCCAAAGCTGATCCCGACCTGGCTGTTGCTCCACAGCCCCCCAAGCTCCTCTTCTACCCGAATCGTAAAGTGTCACCCTTCAACCTCGGGGCAATCACAAATCGCCACCAAGACGGTGTTCCTAACTTTCAGACGGTTTGTGCGAAGTGAACCCGATTTGTAACCAAATCCTAAGTTCCCAATTATCAACCGAACGATCCAATGTATTCACGGATCGCCCCCAATTCTGAATTCCCAATTAGCGAACAAAAAGCACTCATATTAAACTCGAATCGCCGCCACCTCAATCTTCTCGACTATCAGAGGAAAGCTCAATGTGAAATCGTATCGTCATAGACTCCACATTGCCGACTGTCGCGCGAAGTTCCCAAGTAGACCTGAACCACTATAAACTCACTATTCCTACCCACTTAACGAAAGCTCAAGACAATCTTGCATCTCCACGAATTCTATTTCTACAACTAGTGCCCGGAAAGGTGATCTTGGGTTCAGGTTGAACCCGTAATTGAACACTGCGAGTCACCAAATCTTCGGAATTGGACAGACCATCCGCTTTATTATAAATTACCTTTACTCACGTCCCGACATTAATTCACTTAAGGAACCACCGAGTAATTCATTCTCCTACCGACTACGTTTCGTGGCCACGACTCAATTATCAACAAATGTCGTGCGTACAAACTAAGTAAAACACAAATAAGTATCGTCTTCTTAGGCTAAACTTATATCTACACGGCCGTTCGTTGACCGTCGTTTCTGTTCTCCATCAAAACGTTGTTGTTCTAAAAGGTTGGAACATGCTTAAGACTGACCTATTCGTAAACCGCCAGAAAAATTCAGCTCTGTCAACCTCCAACGCCCGGGCTCAGGCCGCCACTTTCAGTCAAAAGCCTTTCAGTTGCTGTTGCTTTGCTGCCTCATCATCGTCCGGCCCAGGGCTTGAACCTGGGACCTGCTGCGTGCCAAGCTGCCACGCTCTTCTTACGCCATGGAGCCGGCGATCGAAGACGATGAATCTTCCAACTTAGCCCTTGATATTTGAAATCGAAGTTGATTTAGCGAATTCTCCATGCACCTGGATTTTATCAGATATCGCTTATGCTAGCCGATTCTTCCTCCACAAGTGCTTCGCTGCCAGAAAATAGAAAAAGCACGTGTCCCACTCAACGCACCTGGATTTCATCAAATATAACTTTTGCTAGCCGGTTCTTCTTCCACAAGCGCTAAGCTGCCAGAAAATAAAAAGCACGTGTCCTACTCAACGCACCTGGATTTCATCAGATATCATTTTTGCTAGCCGATTCTTCCTCCACAAGCGCTTCGCTGCCAGATAATAGAAAAAGCACGTGTCCCACTCAACGCACCTGGATTTCATCAAATATAACTTTTGCTAGCCGATTCTTCCTCCACAAGCGCTTCGCTGCCAGAAAATTGAAGCAGCACGTGTCCCACTGAACGCACCTGGATTTGAAAAGATATGATTTCGTTAGCAAAGGGTTACCGTTCTTGTCCGACATGAAATTTCCAAAGTTTTACTTTGAACGTGTAGATAAAGCATAAGATTTGTATACACATTGGTTTTATTGTAAGAAACGGACATTTGTAGGATATTCGATGGTTTGAATGTTTTCAGTTCCAAATTTTTATTTTTTTTTACTAATTTTCGAAGAAAAGTAGTATTAAACTCGTTTCGCCGAAAATTCATATTTCTTTATATATATATATATATATATATATATATATATATATATATATATATATATATATATATATATATATATATATATATATATATATATATATATATATATATTATATATATATATATATATATATATATATATATATATATATATATATATATATATATATATATATATATATATATATCATCAAAATGATTAAGGGAGATAATCTCTGGAGTGGCCAATCCGATTGAGCTGAAACTTTCGGAGAGCGTAGATGTATTTAGTAGGTAGGTCCACAACTTGCTGAAATTCAGATTTCCTAAACCTTTTGGCGGTAGCGAGCGTTTTAATGAATTTTGAGGTACTCCTATAATTCCAAGCAGCGTGAATTTTTGTTCAAAACAGGTATTGGGAATGAAAACTTATTGTGTTCTTAGCTTGTTTATGGTAAAGAATTGGAAATTTTGAGCCGTGTGTGGGTGCAGCGTGCCTAAAAGTAGGCAAGGATTTTATTTCTAATTTTGATTTGTCATTACTTCTGACAAAAACATTGGAGCATCGTGAAATTTGCTGTGCGCATTGATGTTGACTAAAGTTTAACACGTATGGAGTCCAAGGTAGTGCGGGCAACCCTGTTGCTGCGGCAGGCTCTTGAAACAAAATCCTTCAAATCATTTAACCTCCTGAAAAATTTTTGATTTTTGACAAAAAATTCAAATCATTGATAAATTTTAACGTTTGTGTATCATGTCAACTTGATATTTCTTAAAATTCCGATTTGCGCAAGAACGGCAACCCATCACTAAATTACCTCTATTTTCAGCACTCGAAAGTTCTGTTCACGAGAACTGACGACCGGATTATCCGATCATAATGAAATTTACAGGACATGTTGATATCAACTAGTACCAGGTCTGATAGAAATAATTTTGAAATGCGGGCAATTCTGTGGCAGTGGTGCTATCTTAAAAAATCACTGAGAAAAAAAACAGCTTTTCTGCCTATAACTTCCGATTCAGCCATTAGATTTAAACAAAATTCACACAATATTTGGATGTTACTTAAAATAACATTTTGTGAAAATTTGGCTGAAAAATTAGGATAGAGTTGCCAGCTATGGTAATTTTTGTCTCCTAAATCTTGCAAATTTGCTCAGCAAAATAAAGTTTTTTTCCCTATAACTTCCGGTGCAGTCATGATATCAAAATGAAATTTATGCAGTAAAAAAATTTTAATGAGTGCCAAATGTCATAGGAATTTCGTAAAAAAATCGTGAAAGGACTGCCAGCTATGACCATTTTTGTAATTTTTTAGAATTTCTTTGCTGCGCGATTATGTCATTAGATTTGCAAATGGGAACGATCCTGCAATGAAAATTAACAACAAATATTAACGTTTTAAAAATTTGAAAAGTTTTGAGGGTGGTAACCCTAAAATTTTTTTCACCCGTCTAACCTCTAGCGCAGTGATTCAATCGAAACGAAATTTATTGGTTGGGTTTAGTTTAACGTGAAGCAGATTTGGCATATATTTTGCTTTGCTGCTGACACAGGGTAGCCAGCTTTAGCCATTTTTGTAACTATTGCATCAACAGATGCTCCAAATTACATACACATATGCAAAACATTTGCAATAAAACTAAGAAACCAATTTTTAAATTTTCCGAGTTTTGAACATTTTTTGGATGGCAGCTTCAAACAACGTTAACCGCTAAAGCTTTCGACGAAATCCTCCGATGAGAACGAAATTCAAAGGATAAGTTGATTTAAGTATGAGCTTGTGAAGGTTAACTTATTGCTGCTTCGTTGGGAAAATGTTGCCAGCACTGAACATTTTCATCATTTGTGTTATAGTTGAGTTCTGTTGCTTTGAACAAGGAATGGTTGATATGATTCTACAAAAAAGTGTATTACGTCTTTCCACATTGTCTTTCAAAGACCATTTCTTCGAAAATTAGTTTTCTAGCGGTTTAGGTGCGCTAGAGTTTTTTCAAATTTAAGACACCAAAATTATCATAGCTGGCAGCTGCAACCGAATTTTTCAACGAAATTTCTATCAAACGTGGCTTAAAATAAGGTCTAACTACTGTGTGAATTTCGTCAAAATCAAACGATTCAATCAGAATTTATAGGGCTAAAAGCAGTTATCTGTTTTAGTGATTTTTCAAGATGGCACCACTGGCACAGAATTGCCCGCATTTCAAAATCACTTCTATCAGACCTGGTCCTATTTAAGACCTATACAGTCTGCAAATTGCAATCAATTTTGCTCATCGGATCGTGAGTTTCCGTGAGCAGAAGTTTTTGATGCTAAAAATATAGGTTAATTGGGCAAGGGTTACCAGGCGTGTCCGTTATACCATATAACATTTTTTTTTTTGGTCTTTGTAAAAAAAGCACGAAATTTACATATGAGTGCCTTTTTTTGAAGAAACGGCATTTTTTCAAGAGAGACGATAATTCGGAGGTTTTCACTTTCAGTGCTTGCCCTAACTTCAGAGTTGCCAGCACGCTCTTCAAAATTGAATTTGCAATTAAATAATACCAAGATGTATTGAAAATTTGGTAATGATTGAATAGCTCTGTCAAAAGTTATCGCAATTTAAAAATTTTCAATTTTTCCCGTTCTCTTTTTAGGCACCCAGCGCACACATGGGGTTAAAAAATTCCAAAACATTATCCGATTCACATGTAAAACACGTTCGAAATTTATTTTGTTAACTTTATTTTTGCAAAACTTATTTGTGTACGGAATAATAGGTATATTAAAAATATCACTAAAATGGCCGCCGGCGCCAAAGGGTTAAAGATTTTTTTTTTTCTGAGACCTGGCACTATTCTGCATATACACCAATGTGTCCTAAAAATGTCAGTTCAATCGGATGGCGCGTTCCTGAGAGGTTTCCAATGAAATTTTTTGATGATGATATATATATATATATATATATATATATATATATATATATATATATATATATATATATATATATATATATATATATATATATATATATATATATATATATATATATATATATATATATATATATATATATATATATATATATATATATATATATATATATATATATATATATATATATAGAAATATGAATTTTTGGCCAAAGTGATTTTAATACTAATGTTCTTCTTCGAACATTAGTAAAAAGGACCCCATCTCGCGGAAATCAAGGACATACTTTGAAGAGAGACTGAGCCGTCTAGGTGAAGTTTCAAAACGTTTTAAGGCAAATAATTGCCAGATTCAAGGACTTGATTGCTCAAGATTATTTTGTAGAAATAATGTCCCTAATAAATCATTATCGCAAGTTATTTTTGACAGAAATTAGCTCTGATGACAAAGACGGCAAAATGGAGGAATCAGAAGCATTTGAAAAAGCTGATCAGGGTGGACGGCAGACAACTGCCCCTCAGTCAGGTCTGGCGGTAAAACTGCCAAACGTTGCTGGCTTTGTAAGGAAACAACACGCACTAATGTCATCAATGCTCAGAATTCTCTCCTCGAACGTTGAAGGAAACCAACCGAGGCAATACTACGAACGCAAAATGAACGCAATAGAGCCCCTTTGGAGTCAAATCGAAGCCAACAACTATTCAATATGGGAATACGTGGAAGACCCTGAAGCAGCAGGGTACAAACAAAATAATTACATTGAGCTTGAAAAGAAAGTTCAAGATTTACTAGTGATGTCAGATCATCAGAACAAAGACGTGCAATTGCAAAAAATTAAAATTCCAAAGTTTGACGGCGATTATCTAAAGTGGCCGCAGTTCTTCGATTTGTTCTCAGAAATGATTCATAAAAAACCACTGGACAATATTCAGAAGATGTGGTATTTAAAAACCAACCTGACTGGAGTAGTGGAGAGGCTAATCAGGCATTTGTCATTAATAAAAGACAACTACGTCATGGCATGGGAAATCCTGAAAGACAGGTACCACAATACAAGGATCCTAACATCTTCATTGATTCTAAAGCTCCTCGATCAACCCACCAGCAATTCCGAATCAACGAATGCGGCAACCATTAAAGCCTTACACGACACAGCCAGGGAGTCTTTGCTGGCGCTCAATACGCTGAAAGTATCGACCGATAGCTGGGGACCATTGCTACTACACACTCGGAAGACAGATGAACAAGAGAGTTGTATGAGCAGTCCTTAAAGAATCCCAGAAAACTTCAAACTGCAAATGATGTTCATTATTGAGTCAACCGTCGAACAGTGCGGTCGCGTTTCTGTTTTTCCTTCAAATTAAGCCAATTTAAGCATTGACCCATTTTTGATACGCAAGTGTTTCCACGACTGGGCATTACCAATAATTAATCGTGGTAATAAGTGGTGCTTGATAAATTGTGCAGTGTAACCAATTACCGTATACAATCTCAAAGTGACCTACTCAAAACTATAATTATAATTAATCGTGTGTCACAAGTGCTGCTTGATAATGTGCAGCGTTATCCATTTTCTTGTCTAAAATCACAAAGTGACCAATTCAAATCTGCTGTGCTGTTTCAAATCAAAATCAATTAAAGTAAAGACATTCATATATCAATCCTAATAATTTTTTTCGGTGAATATTTTCGTGATTGTTTTTCCTTTAATCACAAAACAGCCATGGGCAACAAATGCTGCTTTGTGAATTGTACAGCCTACGATAGTAAATCCAAGTTCGTCGTGTGTAAAGGCTTTTGTCAACGCAGTTTACATGGTGCATGTATGGATGCCCCTAGAGACTGTTATTCATCATATCTTGCTGAGCATTTTATATGCTCTGATTGTCAAGATATAGAAAGTCGTTTGAGATATATGTTCGTAAATATCATACAACACATCGACAACTTAATAAAAGACAAAGATGACCTGCTCGCCAAACAGCTTGCACAGACCAAGGCTAACGGTGACAGTTTTACCGAAATGGCCAGAAGTTTCGATGGACTAGTGAGCATAACAACGAACAACAACAACGACCACAAACATAATATCGAGAAAGCTTTATCTACTCTCGATAAGAAAATATCCATGTTGCTTGAAAGTTCTACCGCCAATTGCGGTGGATCGTCTCAAGCTAGAGGAATGGATGCTGGTATTGGCCTATTTGATAACTTGGTATGCACAGTTGAAAGTCTTGAAAAAAATCTCAACATTCTTGTTGAAATGATTTATGATGTTGCCACCAAAGCAACGATAGGAGAAGTTTCTGAAGACTTACCAGTAATGTCAGTAGTACCAATTATGGTGGATAATTCGACATGCCCAATGAAGCAGCTGAGACCAATCTCCAACAAAATAATTTCAAAAGCTGCAGACAAATTCTCGAGTCGCCCGATTTTAAAATTTGGCACATCTTGGTTTCGTGAAGAATGGGATGCCAGAATTAGGAAGATCAAGCTCTTCAACAACACAATCAACAACACAATGTGCAACCAGGCAGTAAGCACGATGGTTATTGACAAACCTTGCAGCAAAACTTTCTTTGTAAGAGGAGCTCCTAGATCCGCTGACGTCACCTGGTTATACAGAGTACTCAAGGATGAGTTATTCATCGTGGATTGTAAATGTGAAACTTTACGCACCCGTCGGCGAGGACACAAGGACAAATCCCAAACTTGTTTCAAACTAACTGTTCCAGCAAAGTATGGGTGGCTTTTTTCTAACCATAAACGCATTGGAGATGTTTATACTTGGCGCGGAATGACATTCGGCCAGTGGAGGAACAATAAATCCAGTAAACGCATCACCACCAAACCCAGGCACTTTGCAACCAACTTATCGATGTCTTCTCAACAGAAACCTAACAGGTATTTAGGCGATTCCATTTATACAGTTTCCCGAAATTTACCTCTTCTCTCCCGAGAAACTTTATCATCCTCTACAAATAACACCATTCCAAAGATGACTAATACACTCACACCTAAATCAGCCACAAACACTACCTCCAATCAAAAACTTACATCTACTCTTTCTTCAAACAAAGATACTAATAGTTATGATGTTCTAAAACCTCCAAAGCAACTTTGTAATTCTGGCATAGTAGCAAGTTCAAAATATTCTAACTTCGTACGCGGCGAGGACTTAATACCACTGACATCTGGCTCGATTCATATACCAAACTCATCACCCTCCCAACATTTTCCTACAAAATTTATAGATCCACTTGTACCACCAATTGTAAAACTAACGATAAATTCAAATGATGATACGGATAATAGATACTTGTTATCACGATTTATAGACCATAAGATCTATGATATTGTCCGCTTTTATCTCGCATACATGCATAATGTGAACGATGCTACCTGTTTTGAGGGTAAAGCAAAGACGCACCTCAAATTATTGATACATCAAGAGGGTCTTCCCACTGAAGTTGACTCTCTTCGCTCATTCTTTACTCGCTATCATGTCGAACTGGGAATGACTCCAGAACAAGTCGAAAGCGATCTTAAAACATATCGTTCATATGTGAGCTCCAAATACATTTCACTTTTACAGAAGTCACGCGAAAATCAAAAGAAATATTATTCCTAATGAAAAAGTCAACCGGAAATTCTCTACACCATCACCAAGATTTCTCTACCACAACTGCGGTGGTATGAGAGGCAAACTCAACAAACTTTTTCTTGACGCTAAATCTTGCCATTGCCATATCCTGGCCATAACTGAGACCTGGTTGAACGAATCACATCTTAATGAGGAGATTCTTGACTCTAATTGGACCATATACAGAGCTGATCGCGATTATATTCAGACTGGTTCCACAAGAGGAGGTGGTGTTTTTATCGCCACACACAACTCCTTTTCTAGCGAACCTATAGCAACTAATCAGTGCAAGTTATTTGAACATAAATTCGTCAGAGTTCTATTTAACTGTCATTATATGTACATTGGAATTTTTTATGTACCACCCCACTCTAACGAAATTGCTTACAATAATATAAATGACACCATATCCTCCATTATTGCTTCTTTTAATGAGGAAGACAAAATAATCATTTTCAGGGACTTCAACCGTCCAAACATCAGATTTACTATTGATGAAAATGATAACCAACTCCTCCCGATCAACCTTTTTGACGCCATTGATTTCAACCTTATCAGTTCATTCTATGGCGATGATTTACAGCAAGTTATATCGACTTCTAACCAGAATGGTAACTGGTTAGATTTAATATTTACCAATTTTTATGACGAGGTGGTGGTTAGTGCAACCACTGACGCCGATAATCTTTTCTCTAATACTCTTCATCACTTCGCTATTACCGTTGAACTTTCCACTATCAATATTGCTTTTAACCAATCATACAATAATGAAATTGTATTTGATTTTCATAATGCTGACTACGTAAGCATTAAAAATTATCTGGATACCATAGAATGGTCAAGGTCCATCTCAACGTTAGATTTGGATGGACTTGTTTCTTTTTTCTACGAAAAAATCTTTTAAGCCATTTACACTTATGTCCCAAAGATAAAAAACTCTAGCGTACCTGAACCACTAGAAAACTAATTATCGAAGAAATTGTTTTTGAGTGACAAAAAAACTCAACTATAACACAAATGGTGAAAATGTTCAGTGCTGGCAATGCTTTTCCAATGAAGCAGCAAAAAGTTTACCATAACAAGCTCATACTTAAATCAACTTATCCTTTGAATTTCGTTCTCATCGGAGGATTTCATCGAAGGTTTCAGCGCTTAAACGTTGTTTGAGGCTGCCATCCGAAAAATGCTCAAAACTCGGGAAATTTAAAAAATTGTTTTCTTATTTTTATCGCAAATGCTTTGCATATGATAACGTTATTTGAAGCATCTGTCGGTGCAATATTAACAAAAATGGCTAATGCTGGCTACCCTGTGTCAGCAGCAAAACAAAAATATACCAAATCTGCTTCACCTTAAGTTAAACCCAAACAGTAAATTTCGTTTCGATTGAATCACTGCGCTGGAAGGTATACGGGTAAAAAGAGTTTTAGGGTTACCACCCCTTAAACTTTTCAAAGTTTTAAAACGTTAATATTTGTTGTTAATTTTCATTGCAGGATCATTCTCAATTGCAAATCTAATGACATAATCGCTCAGTAAAGAAATTCCACAAAATTACAAAAAAGGTCATAGCTGGCAGCCCTTTCATGATTTTTGTACGAAATTCCTACGACATTTGGTCTACATTAAGGCCCATTTACTGCATGAACTTCGTTTCGATTTCTACACTAGACCAGAAGTTATAGGGAAAAAAGCTTTATTTTGCTGAGCAAATTTGCAAGATTTATGAGACTAAAAGCACCACAGCTGCCAGCCCTATACTAATTTCTCAACCAAATTTTCATTTATGTTACATAGAGTAACATCCAAGTACTGTGTAAATTTTGTAAAAATCTGATGGCTGGATCGGAAGTTATAGGCCAAAAAGATGTTTTTTTTCTCAGTTATTTTTCAAGATGGTACCACTGCCACAGCGTTGCCCGCATTTCAAAATCAATTCTATCACACCTGGTCCTAGCTCATACCAACATGTCCTGTAAATTTCATTATGATCGGATTATCCGGTCGTCAGTTCTCGTGAACAGAACTTTCGAGTGCTGAAAATAGAGGAAATTTGGTGATGGGTTGCCGTTCTTATGCAAATCGAAATTCTGAAAATTTTATCTTGAGATGAAGGACAAAGGATAAAATTTATCAAAGAATTTAAATTTTTGTCCAAAATCAAAAAAATTTCAGGAAGGTCAATGATTTGAAGGATTTTTTTTCAGCAGCCTGCCACAGCTACAGGGCTACCCGCTTTATGATGAAAATCAATATGTGCCAAATTTTAGTCAACATCAATACGCTCTGTAATTTTTACGATGATCCATTGTTTTTCTTACAAGTAATGACAAATCAAATTTTGAAAAAAAAATCCTTGCCTACTTTTAGGCAGCCTGCACCCACACACGGCTTAAAATTTCTAATTCTTTATCATAAACAAGCTAAGAACATAATTAGTTTTCATTTCCAATACTTGTCTTTAACAAAAATTTACACTGCTTGGTAATATAGGAGTTCCTCAAAATTCACTAAAACGCTCGCCGCCGCCAAAACGTTTAGGATATCTGAATTTAAAAAACTGCCTACAATATACATCTACGTTCTCCGAAAATTTCAGCTCAATCGGATCGGCCACCTCAGAGATTATCTCCCTGCTGTTGTGTCACCCACTTCTGTCATTCTTCGAATATTAGTAAAAAACGCAATAAACGTTCTGAGCCATGGCTTGACAATAATTTGAGACAATTAGGGAACCGACGAAACAAACTTTATAAAGCAATTAAAAATGATCGCAATATCAGCGTAGGGCTAAAGGAAAGCTACGATCTTTTATCCAAAAAATTCTCAATTAAATCTCGGGAAGCATATGAGCTTTACGTGACTTTAATGGGTAACAAAATTGTAAATGACCCGAGAAATTTTTTTGATATCGTTATTATGAAACGAAAAACGACTAGCTATCCCGTTTCTATATTCAGAGGGAACACTATATCTTCACTTCCACAGGAAACCTCCAATTTATTTGCAGATCACTTTCAAGATTCGTTCTGTCCTCCTTCGATCCCTACAATAAATTCAACTGTCTGCCCTACCCAAACTTTATCCACACCACTCATTGAGGGAATCATTCTAACAAAAGAGGCAATTTCCAACGCTATCCAAGAGCTTAACATTAATAAAGGACCTGTTCCTCACCTAATAACTCCCTGCTTTGTGATGCAGTGTATCAATCAATTGATAGCCCCTCTGTATATAATTTTTGACAAGTCGCTGTCATTAGGCGTATTTCCATCCTTATGGAAATCTTTCCATCTTACGCCTATTTCAAAAGTGGTGATAAAAGATCTATTGACAACTATCGATGCATCGCTATTCTCTCAGTGATCCTCAAACTCTTCGAGAAGCTCGTCTGCGATCAACTGACTTTCATAATAAGTCCCCTTCTCAACGAACAGCAACATGGGTTTAGAAAATGCAGGTCAACTACCACGAATCTCATGATCCTGGTTTCGGACGTCCTTTGTGAGATGGAAAAGTGAAACCAGGCTGATGAGATTTATACTGATTTCAGTAAGGCCTTCGACAGAGTCGACCATCAAATTTTGACACAGAAATTACTTGATTTCGGTATATCTGGCTACCTACTTAACTGGCTTAGATCTTATGTTTGTGACAGAACCCAGATTGTCAAATTCCAAGGAAAATTTTCAAAAACAGTTTTTGCTCTGTCAGGGGTGCCGCAAGGCAGTCATTTGGGCCCTCTTCTCTTTAATATTTTCATTTCGGATCTATCTAGGATTTTATTTGATCCCCACACCTCTTCTACGCTGATGACTTGAAATTGTACCACACTATCAAAACGCAGTCCGACATTGATTTTCTCCAATCAAAATTTGTATCTCTCGAACAGTGGTGCCTCCTGAATAAACTAAATCTCAACGTCGACAAGTGTCGAGTGATAAGTTTCTCCAGGAAAAATAGTGTAATAGCCAATTCATACTATCTTAATAGCAACGAACTTATTAGGGTTGAACATATCTTAGACCTAGGTGTAACCCTAGATACCAAATTGCGCTTTAACTTGCAGATTGACAAAGTCTTGTCAAAAGCGAGCAAACAATTAGGTTTCATTAAGAGGCGCGCTAAAGAGTTCAAAAACATTTGGGTTACTAAGTCTCTATATTTATCACTAGTGCGGCCTCTACTGGAATACGCCTGCATAGTCTGGTGCCCAGCTTTTCAACTACACAGCGACAGGCTCGAATCAGTTCAGAAACAATTTTTGCTTTTCGCCCTGAGGCACTTCTATAATCCAAACGACTTTAGTAATCTTCCCTCTTACGAATACAGACTTGGTCTTTTAAACATAATGACTCTTTCATCAAGAAGAACCATAATTAGCGCATGCCTAGCCTTTGATGTCATTAACGGAACAGTTAGTATAGCAGCTCTCTCTTACCGCATTACTTTCAACAATCAAATAAGACGGACTAGGCATACAACCCTCCTTAAGGAATACCAGTACCTTACAGTTTATGGGTATAATGTACCAATCAATAGGTGCCGTAGAACATTCAACACTGTAAGTCATCACTACTCTTCAGGTATCACCAAATCTACTTTCATAACTTGACAAAGGCCCTATTAACTTCTTAACCTACTTATTTCCAATCTTTATTCGCCTAAATGCCAATAAACATTAACTTGGAATACTTGCTTGTTCTATTTTATGCATATTCTATTGTAATATATATTGTATAATGCCTTGTTTGGCAAATAAATAAATAAATAAAAATGAATAAATAAATAAGTTCTTGGAGCTGCGGTTTCAGTCATTAGAGGCAATCACACAAAAAACAAAACAGTCTGCCAGCATAAAGACGTGCATTACGGCAACATCATCATCCTACAAGGGAAAATGTACCACTTGTTACTTCTGCCAGGAAGGAATGCATCCATTGCACGTATGCCAGAAATTCCTACAGTTTAACGCTTTCGATCGAAAACAACATGTGCAGAAGAAAAATCTCTGTTTTAACTGGTTGAAACCAGGTCACGGAGTAAACTTGTGCTCGTCACGAAGTTGAAGCAGATGCAATAAAAGACACCACACATTGCTCCACACGGCGGCAAGTGCATCCGATCAAACAACCAGTGGCAGTTATAACAAACCTAAACAGAATTTAGCAGCCCGAACGGAATCTCAGGAAAAACCAGGATCAACCAACTTCAGAAGCACACCTACCGCCTCAATGAAAAAATCTGCAGCTGGATATATACTCCACCAATTCTTCTTCACTCCACCAATCTTACCATTCTCAATCCAAACGGACGCATCAGATTTAAGTCTAGGGGGAGTACTGACTCAGAAGCACGAAGGTGGGGAAAAAGTAATCTGCTATATGAGTCGGTCCTTGACAAATGCGGACCGCAAGTATTCTACTACAGAGAAAGAGTGTCTTGCAGTACTGTGGGCCGTAGAGAAGTTGCGACTGTACGTAGAGGGAGCACGCTTCTCCGTGGTCACGGATCACTGCTCACTGGTATGGCTGAGTAATCTGAAGGATCCAACGGGACAACTGGCCAGGTGGGCGGTACGCCTCCAACAATACCCTTTCGAAATTGTTCGCCGTAAAGGAAAGAAACATTTGGTACCCGATGCGCTGTCATGATTAATGACTGGGGGGAGGTAGCAACTATAGAGACGGTAGAGGATCCGTGGTACATGGCCATGAAACAGAAGGTAGTACAAACGCCCGAACGCTATGCGGATTGGCGGGTGAAGGACAACGTACTGTGAAAGCATGTGCCTGGTTGGTGTCTCGAGTAAGAGGGAGTAGAAGTATGGAAGCGAGTGGTGCCGAAGGCGGAACGAATGGAGGTGATGTTCCGGTGCCACGATGACCCAAAGGCTGGACACATGGGTGCGAATCGCACGTTGGGTAGACTTGCGGAAAAATATTATTGGTCAAAGATGTCCACTGATGTGACACGATATGAGAAAAGGTGCAAGGTATGCCAGGCCAATAAGGTGGAGAAAAGAGCTCCAGCCGGATACATGATCACTAGGAGTGGAGAACCACAACAACCATGGGAGATGGTTTGTGTGGACCTAGTGGGCCCATTACCGCGATCAAAACAAGGGCATGTCTTTATACTCACCGTACTGGATTATGTGAGTAAGTTCTATCTGCTAGTTCCACATCTGCCGTGTGTAATATCTTAGAGGAACAAGTCTCTCTACTCTTTGGGGCACCATAATGGCTGGTCTGTGGTAACGGCGTTCAGTTTCGAAGAACCATGCTGAAATACCTGGCGGAGTCCTATGGAACCAGGATAAAATTCACAGCTTTATATCACCCACAAGCCAATCCAGCGGAACGCAAGAACCAGGACATAAAGCGTATCTCACTGTCGTATGCAACCGAAAACCACCACGAGTGGGATAAGGACCTGGCTAAGATAGCTTGTGCTCTGCGCACCTACAAACACGAAGTAACACGAATCAGCCCATACATTTTCAATTTTGGCTATCATGAGGGACGGGAACAACCCAGAGGGGGGCAGAATATTCTAGGGCCCAGGGCCAGAGCTGAGAAACTCGCCAAAGTACGCTCGGATGTATTGGAGCGCATGAAACTCGCAGCAAAGCAGAGCGCCCAACGATATAATCTGCGCAGGCGGGACGTCACGTTCGCGGAGGGACAGGCCGTGTGACGGAAAAACTACACCCTCTCGGATGCGGCGAAGTATTACTCCGCAAAGCTGGCGCCGGAATATATTGGTCCTTTCTGGATTCGCAGAAGAGTGTCGGGTTAGACCTACCTGTTGGTAGATACCAGTGGCAAGGAGGCGGGGGTATGGTATACGAAGGATTTGAAACCATACGTCAACTAGTTAACTAAGCGGCAGGGGGGGGGGTAGCATTTTGCAAGACATCTACACGGTGGCGCCCAATTCACTCTTCACCCAGGGGGAAAAACGAATGTCCTTAGAGACATTTCGTCACTTCCTTGACGTTTGCTTTCCCCTGGAAATCGCATCCAAAACGGCTTGGATAAAAGGTGAAAATTTGATAAATATAGGTTAACTGCGTGTAAATACTTTGGAGATAGAAGTAAGCTACGGCAAGGGCTAAGCCCAAAGCAAATGAACTTTTAGTGAAATTAGAAGTCAGGAGGTAGAATTAGTGTTACTTGATAAGCATATCTACAACAAGTAGAATATGAGCCAGAGTTAGGCACCCAGCAAAGAAAATTTTAGTTAAATCGGGAGTTCGAAAATGGAAATTAGTGTTGCTTTACGAACATACATAGTCAAAGTAGAATAGGAGTTAGGATTAGACACTCAGTTCATGAAATTTAATTTGAATTTGAAGTTAGGAGTTAGAATTAGTGTTGCGGTATGAGCATGCATATTCAGAGAAGAATAGGATCCCGGATTAAACACTCAGCCCAGGAAGTTTGATTTGAATTAGGAGCTTGGAATTAGAGTAAGAGCTGTTTGACAAATATATATATATATATATATATATATATATATATATATATATATATATATATATATATATATATATATATATATATATATATATATATATATATACACCCAAAGGTAAATAGGAGTAGCCAGAAGCAAATGAAAGTTTATTTGAATTAATGGCTGGGACTTGAAATTCGTGTCGCTTTACCAACTTGCCTACGCGAAGTAGAATGTGAGCAAGGATTAAACACACCGCAAATCCACAGGAGAATAGGGGCTAGGGTTGTAAACTTACAAATCCACAGGAGAATAGGGGCTAGGGTTAGACACATAACCAAATGAATTTTTAGTTAAATTAAGAGATTAAAGATGGAAATTAGTGTGGCAATTGGAAAAATTTGTCAAAGAGTAGGATAGATATTAGGATTCGTTACATAGCACTGAGATGTTCCATAAATTGGAAATGAATAATGGGATTAGGACGGCAAATATTAGACATGCACATAGTTGGATAGGAATCAGGAAGCACTGCTTAGCAAGTGGACACTGCCCATAACTTGGGTTAGGACTTAGGGTTATTGTTGGAAAACATATAAACACACGCAACAAAGTGCATGGTGCAACGTCAAGGCTTAACAAAACTCATTTTGCACCCACACGGCGAAAGGCAGGTCACCAAGATCGATTACGGGGTTAAATGGATGATATTTTCGATTGAGGGCGATTTCCTCGACGCTAGACTATATACCCGTTTATACCTTTATCGGGACAGTCGCGAACGAGATATCGGTGATGGATTTCCGGGGAAATCCCTTTCGGGTAAGGTTGGAGTTGTTACGTGGTAGCAAATGCGGTGAAACTCGCAAGAGGAACGAACACCCGAGAAGATTGGTTTAACCGCGACGCCACCACTCAGTTACGTAGGTCAATCGCATGAATGTAACCACCACTCGTTGGCAGGAAAGAAGTCATAGCATCCGACTTATGTCATATATTGGTTGGATGCCGATGACATAGGATTAAGAAATAGTATACCGACCCATGACCAACAGGGAACCGGCGAACTTGCGCGAAAAACACCAATCGCTACAGCAAATTATATCTCGTTTATTTTGGGGGCAACCTTGCCACGACACTGACTCCTGAAATATGGGCATGTGGATCGACGCACGACGTCACCCACAAGCCCCACACTGCCCAAAAGCTGTGGTAGATCAGCCACACGGTGAAACGCGTCACTCACCATGGGTTGGTACCTCGGATATCATCTGCGGAGCTTACACCTGGGCGACGAAAGCTTTGGAAGGAAACCCTTCAGTAAAAGCGAACGATGAAGAGCAGGAACGCACCGAAGTTCTTGCTATTTTCTGACAGCAAAGCGCTTAGACGCGTGAGGAGGCAGAATCAGCTAACGAAAGTCATATCTTTTCAAATCCAGGTTCGTTTAGTGGGACACGTGCTTTTACTATTTTCTGGCAGCGAAGCGCTTGTGGAGGAAGAATCGGCTAGCAAAAGTTATATTTGACGAAATCCAGGTACGTTGAGTGGGACACGTGCTTTTTCTATTTTCTGGCAGCGAAGCGCTTGTGGAGGAAGAATCGGCTAGCAAAAGTGATATCTGATAAAATCCAGGTGCGTTGAGTGGGACACGTGCTCTCTATTTTCCGGCAGCTAAGCGCTTGTGGAGGAAGAACCGGCTAGCAAAAGTTATATTTGTTAAAATTGAGGTGCGTTCAAAGGGACACGTGCTTTTTCTATTTCCTGGCAGCGAAGTGCTTGTGGAGGAAGAATCGGCTAGCAAAAGTGATATCTGATTAAATCCAGGTGGATGGAGAATTCGCTAAATCAACTTCGATTTCAAATATCAAGTGCTAAGTTGGAAGATTCATCATCTTCGATCGCCGGCTCCATGGCGTAAGAAGAGCGTGGCAGCTTGGCACACAGCCCCCGGCCGGACGATGATGAGGCAGCGAAGCAACAGCAACTGAAAGGCTTTTGACTGAAAGTGGCGGCCTGAGCCCGGGCGTTGGAGGCTGACGAAGCTGAAGTTTTCTGGCGGTTTACGAACAGGTCAGTCTTTAGCATGTTCCAACCTTTTATAACAATAACGTTTTGATGGAGAACAGAAACGACGGTCAACGAACGGCCGTGTAGATATAAGTTTAGCCTAAGAAGACGATCCTTATTTGTGTTTTACTTAGTTTGTACGCACGACATTTGTGGATAATTGAGTCGTGGCCACGAAACGTAGTCGGTAGGAGAATGAATTACTCGATGGTTCCTTAAGTGGATTAAGGTCGGGACGTGAGTAAAGGTAATATATAATAAAGCGGATGGTTTGTTCAATTCCGAAGATTTGGTGACTCGCAGTGTTCGATTACGGGTTCAACCTGAACCCAAGATCACCTTTCCGGGCGCTAGTTGTAGAAATAGAATTCGTGGAGATGCAAGATTGTCTTGAGCTTTCGTTAAGTGGGTAGGAATAGTGAGTTTGTGGTGGTTCAGGTCTACTTGGGAACTTCGCGCGACAGTTGGGAATGTGGAGTCTATGACGATACGATTTCACATTGAGCTTTCGTCTGATAGTCGAGAAGATTGAGATGGCGGCGATCCGAGTTTAATGTGAGTGCTTTTCGTTCGCATTTCGGGAATTCAGAATTGTGGGCGATCCGTGAATACATTGGATCGTTCAGTTGATAATTGGGAATTAGGATTTGGTGACGATTCGGGTTCACTTCGCACCTTCCGTCAAATAGATATAAACACTGTCTTGGTGGTGATTCGTGGTTGCCCCGAGCTTGGAGGGTGACACTTAACGAGTCGGGTAGAAGGGGGAGCTCGGGGGTTGTGGAGCAACAGCCAGGTCGGGAATAGCTTTGGGTGGTGACGCCCAATCTAACTTACGCGAGATTGGGGGAAGCCCAACCACAATCGGGGCTTCAGGTTCACTTAAGATGTGAGTGAGTGGCGCCCACGCCCATTTCCATTGGGTCAGACCAGGACCTGAACGGACCAGCCCGGATCTCAATATCCCGAAGGCAGGAGAGGTAACAACCGTCTTATTAAAACTTTATTAGAGCCTATGGGGTGAATGACTTTGAATAAATGTTGAATTTCGTAGCGTCAATGATTATCTCATAGCGTTTGAAATAATTAGAATTTCATTGATAACAGCCAATGAATTTTGCCACATGAGAAATGTTTACTTGATAGAGTTTTTACTAATGTTCGAAGAGCGTTAGTATTAAAATTGATTTGGCTAAAAATTCATATTTCCATATATATATATATATATATATATATATATATATATATATATATATATATATATATATATATATATATATATATATATATATATATATATATATATATATATATATATATATATATATATATATATATATATATATATATATATATATATATATATATATATATATATATATATATATGTATATACATATATATATATATATCTATATATATATATATATATATATATATATATATATATATATATATATATATATATATATATATATATATATATATATATATATATATATATATATATATATATATATATATATATATATATATATATATATATATATATATATATATATATATATATATATATATATATATATATATATATATATATATATATATATATATATATATATATATATATATATATATATATATATATATATATATATATATATATGGAAATATGAATTTTTAGCCAAATCAATTTTAATACTAACGCTCTTCGAACTGCCTCTATCAAGTAAACATTTCTCATGTGGCAAAATTCATTGGCTGTTATCAATGAAATTCTAATTATTTCAAACGCTATGAGATAATCATTGACGCTACGAAATTCAACATTTATTCAAAGTCATTCACCCCATAGGCTCTAATAAAGTTTTAATAAGACGGTTGTTACCTCTCCTGCCTTCGGGATATTGAGATCCGGGCTGGTCCGTTCAGGTCCTGGTCTGACCCAATGGAAATGGGCGTGGGCGCCACTCACTCACATCTTAAGTGAACCTGAAGCCCCGAGTGTGGTTGGGCTTCCCCCAATCTCGCGTAAGTTAGATTGGGCGTCACCACCCAAAGCTATTCCCGACCTGGCTGTTGCTCCACAACCCCCCGCGAAGCTCCCCTTCTACCCGACTCGTTAAGTGTCACCCTCCAAGCTCGGGGCAACCACGAATCACCACCAAGACAGTGTTTATATCTATTTGACGGAAGGTGCGAAGTGAACCCGAATCGTCACCAAATCCTAAATTCCCAATTATCAACTGAACGATCCAATGTATTCACGGATCGCCTACAATTCTGAATTCCCGAAATGCGAACGAAAAGCACTCACATTAAACTCGGATCGCCGCCATCTCAATCTTCTCGACTATCAGACGAAAGCTCAATGTGAAATCGTATCGTCATAGACTCCACATTCCCAACTGTCGCGCGAAGTTCCCAAGTAGACCTGAACCACCACAAACTCACTATTCCTACCCACTTAACGAAAGCTCAAAACAATCTTGCATCTCCACGAATTCTATTTCTACAACTAGCGCCCGGAAAGGTGATCTTGGGTTCAGGTTGAACCCGTAATCGAACACTGCGAGTCACCAAATCTTCGGAATTGAACAAACCATCCGCTTTATTATATATTACCTTTACTCACGTCCCGACCTTAATCCACTTAAGGAACCATCGAGTAATTCATTCTCCTACCGACTACGTTTCGTGGCCACGACTCAATTATCCACAAATGTCGTGCGTACAAACTAAGTAAAACACAAATAAGGATCGTCTTCTTAGGCTAAACTTATATCTACACGGCCGTTCGTTGACCGTCGTTTCTGTTCTCCATCAAAACGTTATTGTTATAAAAGGTTGGAACATGCTAAAGACTGACCTGTTCGTAAACCGCCAGAAAACTTCAGCTTCGTCAGCCTCCAACGCCCGGGCTCAGGCCGCCACTTTCAGTCAAAAGCCTTTCAGTTGCTGTTGCTTCGCTGCCTCATCATCGTCCGGCCGGGGGCTGTGTGCCAAGCTGCCACGCTCTTCTTACGCCATGGAGCCGGCGATCGAAGATGATGAATCTTCCAACTTAGCACTTGATATTTGAAATCGAAGTTGATTTAGCGAATTCTCCATCCACCTGGATTTAATCAGATATCACTTTTGCTAGCCGATTCTTCCTCCACAAGCACTTCGCTGCCAGGAAATAGAAAAAGCACGTGTCCCTTTGAACGCACCTCAATTTTAACAAATATAACTTTTGCTAGCCGGTTCTTCCTCCACAAGCGCTTAGCTGCCGGAAAATAGAGAGCACGTGTCCCACTCAACGCACCTGGATTTTATCAGATATCACTTTTGCTAGCCGATTCTTCCTCCACAAGCGCTTCGCTGCCAGAAAATAGAAAAAGCACGTGTCCCACTCAACGTACCTGGATTTCGTCAAATATAACTTTTGCTAGCCGATTCTTCCTCCACAAGCGCTTCGCTGCCAGAAAATAGTAAAAGCACGTGTCCCACTAAACGAACCTGGATTTGAAAAGATATGACTTTCGTTAGCTGATTCTGCCTCCTCACGCGTCTAAGCGCTTTGCTGTCAGAAAATAGCAAGAACTTCGGTGCGTTCCTGCTCTTCATCGTTCGCTTTTACTGAAGGGTTTCCTTCCAAAGCTTTCGTCGCCCAGGTGTAAGCTCCGCAGATGATATCCGAGGTACCAACCCATGGTGAGTGACGCGTTTCACCGTGTGGCTGATCTACCACAGCTTTTGGGCAGTGTGGGGCTTGTGGGTGACGTCGTGCGTCGATCCACATGCCCATATTTCAGGAGTCAGTGTCGTGGCAAGGTTGCCCCCAAAATAAACGAGATATAATTTGCTGTAGCGATTGGTGTTTTTCGCGCAAGTTCGCCGGTTCCCTGTTGGTCATGGGTCGGTATACTATTTCTTAATCCTATGTCATCGGCATCCAACCAATATATGACATAAGTCGGATGCTATGACTTCTTTCCTGCCAACGAGTGGTGGTTACATTCATGCGATTGACCTACGTAACTGAGTGGTGGCGTCGCGGTTAAACCAATCTTCTCGGGTGTTCGTTCCTCTTGCGAGTTTCACCGCATTTGCTACCACGTAACAACTCCAACCTTACCCGAAAGGGATTTCCCCGGAAATCCATCACCGATATCTCGTTCGCGACTGTCCCGATAAAGGTATAAACGGGTATATAGTCTAGCGTCGAGGAAATCGCCCTCAATCGAAAATATCATCCATTTAACCCCGTAATCGATCTTGGTGACCTGCCTTTCGCCGTGTGGGTGCAAAATGAGTTTTGTTAAGCCTTGACGTTGCACCATGCACTTTGTTGCGTGTGTTTA
>CANBKX010000549.1:0-18472 GCA_947369275.1 Nemotelus nigrinus | reverse complement strand
AGCTGCTCATGGTTCTTTGATGATCGTTCTTTTTGACAGTGCATCGCCTGAAAACAGCAGAGCGAAAGCTTTCTGTTGAATAAACTTAATGAAATGCGCAGTGAACAGTGTACTGAAAGTACGGCACAGTACTGTAAAAAAGAGCGATCAGTGGTGAGCTATGAGCCATTTTGTCCATCTCTAGTTCACACCGATATAGTCCACGATCTATTTTAGGTCAGGTCGCTTGAAATCGTGGATTGACCTATCGCCAGTTTACTGAGTGTTTGCAGCAGGTAGACTAAATAATTTAGGGCGAATTTGATGTACAGTCTGCGGACTAGGCGTCTGGTGTAAACATACCCGATCCTTTCTAACAGACCTACATAAAATAGGGATACTATAACGTTTCGGTCATATGTCAAACGTGCGTGAAGTAGTTCCCGTCGGATACAACTAAATTAAATTTTTGTATATTTTTAAACCATATACCATTATATTGTTTTTTCATCAGTGTTTTTACTCACTGCTGGTGTGCTGATCTAGTGTGCGGTGCTAACGTGGGTGCCTTCTCGCTTCACAATACAATTTTTCCCTTCTTTTTCTCCCTTTGAGGAACCACTAAGAAAACAAGGTCTCGTAACGTCGTGTCGTCCTCTAAATCGCGTCAACTGTAAAACTCTGAGGATTCGAACCGGTTCTCTGTTGTATCTGGACAATTCAATAAAAATATCCAAATGAGGAACACCAGGTCCAATCGTTTCCCAAAAGAATATTCACATTTGACCACATATGCAGCTAATGAGCCAATAAACAGATGCTGCAGAATATTCAACAGCATAGGCAATTTATATTGCCCTACGATTTCCAATTCATTCTTCAAATCCTCTCTTTTGCATGCCATCCATGCGCCTTAACCCTAAGCTACAAACTACCTATCAATGTTTTATTTATTGATTGTTATTTTTTAATGTATTTGTTACTTATTTAACTTGTTTGTTTTTACTTTACTTTACTATTCTATGACTTTTATTTGATATTTTATGTTTTGATTTTGTACCTTATTTGATGAATAAATATAAATCATGAGAACGTTCATTGTAGCAAGATCTTTTCAGTGCTCGCGTAACATATTTCAATGCACTGGGACGAACTGGTTGTTTTCCCTTAGAATATTACTCGATATTTACGTTATGTTTTGGCCAATCGCACGAGTTTCCATTAAGTCGCTGCACAAAGCTTTGTACTTTGAACATTGAAAAATAACACAACTTTATTATGGTAGTAACCGACTTTTGTGTTCCATAAGACAAAAAATGATGTTGATTTATAATATTTTGTCGAGTTAAATCATATAATTTATTTGAATTTTACCATTTAGTGTAAATAAATCCTTAGCAAGAGAAGTACAGTGCATCGTTTGCATACAGCGACGAGCCGCCTCTGATTGATGTCCACTAGTTATCTGAAGTTCATTTTAAAATGTTTGCTTAAATAAATATGTACATCAATAATAACACAATTCGTTCGGCAGCATTTTAATTGCAAATTGCAAGCAGATTGTGTATAAGAGTTACTTAAGTATTATTTAGAGGATCGCACAGCTATTACAAGTCTAAAATCTTTTCAAGAGAAAAATTTTTAATTGTCGCACATAAACTGCTGGATGCATCTGCAAGTAATCAGAATTTCCCTTACGTATTTTTGTAAATATAGATTTCCAAACCACTGGCAACTACAGACTGAGGTTACGGGTAATTCATAGTATACATGAAGGTTGTGTCAGGATTTTTCAAACCAAAATTTTGTTAAGAACACATTGAGTTTTTATTAGAATCTTCGGGATGTTTTAAATAAAGAGGTACATGCAGTTTTTAAGGCTAGTATCACACTAAAGGATAAAATATAAAACTTATATTTCTTAGGCATCCTTACGCATAGTGCAAAACATAGCACTACACTGAACAATATTAATTTCGATGCTTCCAGAGCTTAAGGCATACCTAGTAAGGCTTTCATTTAATCCAGAATGAAAAACTACTGTTTATCTTCCAATATATTTTCTTATGCATCGGCGTCTTCCTCTACAGATTGAACATGTATTTTCAAAAAATTTTCGTTGTCTTTGTAGATGGTAGTCTGAAATGTGAATGGAAAATCAGTTAAACAGCATTCAAATCTCTTCAAAATCTCCGCTTAACTTACCTCCATCATGTCAAGCAGTTCATCATCCACGCAGCCTTCATCCAAGTACACATTCAATTGGACTGTATTTTTCATCTTTAAGATAACGTAAATCGATGCCATCAAGTTCACATCTAGTGGATAAATTGGTCCGATTTGAAGTTTTTCCAGGCACCGTAGTTTTATCAACTGCAGAATAGCATTGTTAGTCAACCATTGATAGTTCGTAAAAACTATTATTCTTAAATCCCCCACACTTCGACAATTTTCCGTAAAATTTTTCAAACATTCATCGTTATCAATGAAATTCAAATTTGGCAGTGTTAACTTCTTCAAATTTCGAAATTTTGATATTTTGCTCAAAATATCTTGTGCTGCTTCTGTTTCGTAGCAAAAATTACTAGCAATATCCAGAGTGTGAAGGTCCTCGTTATGATACAGTATCAGTTCATGAAGCAGTCGAAGAAGCTTGTCTAGTCGTTTCGTACATTCACAGATTTCCAACTTTCGCAAACTTTTTAATTTTCCAACTGTTTCAATGCTGTCTCCCTCGTAGTTATTGCTTATGACTAGATCTTCTAGATATTCTTGTGTCTCGTATAAAACTCGGAGCGCTTCGTCATTCAACAATCGGCAGCCAGCTATGTTTAATTTCCGTAATCGAACTACACGACAAAACTCTATGAAATATGCGGGGTTTATCGACTCGCAACATTCTAAACTGAGCTCGGCCAGATTTGTCAGGTTCGATAAATACTTCCCGCTGATATCATTATCCAGCATCTCCAGACATTTCAAATTTCGTGCATTCTCGAGCAATTCATTCAAACTATCGTCCAGTTGAGCTGATACCTTCTGATAAACTGCAACTTTCTGCAATGTTCTAGCAGAAGATTCGAAGATTCGTTTGTAGGTGGAGAAGTCCGGGTTCCATGGATAGTATATCCCAATTTCTTCGATATTGTGGCAGTACGTATAAAGCAAGTGAAAATATTCGTTGCAAAGATTTTCATCGAGTGAATCAGGCCAGGGACCAACACGTCGAATATATTCACCAAAACGACGAAGCAATTCTTCGACTTCACTAAGGGTAAAGTTCTGTGCCAGGTCGTCCATTCGCAGTTCGTATTGTTGAATATAATGACAAACAGCGATACTGAATATTTCGCTGGCACATGCCAATCGAAGTCTTTGGATCGGGTCCAGGAAGGAACATATATGTATAAGACAATCGCTATTTAAGTCGATGAGCTTTTTCGTGGTTCTTTCCAGTGAATTTCGAGAATTCATGGCGGATAGCTAAAAGAATGAAATTTTAATAGAATTGTTAAATAAGTTCAAGTACATTGGAACATACATTATTGAGATAAACATTTGAAAACTTCTTAAACGTGAATTTCTTAAGAAGTAATGGAAATCAACTAAATTCCACATTACACCAAATACATTAGAAAACTATACACACATTTCATTTAAATAACTACACAGGGGAAGCAAATTTCGTGCTTTGAAATTACATCCTCCGATTTCTAATTTGATCTTTTTTTTACAAAAATATTGACATGTGAAAGCTTATTATGAACACTAAATTTATGTGCGCAGTGAATGAGTGCACAAAGATACATAATAAATATTTTCAACTTAATACAACTTGTTATGTAGTTAACCTATAAACTGTCTAAATTCGTCAGTCGTACAAATACTTATTCTTCTATACTTTATGATTCTACATTTCACATTCTGTATTTTTTGCAATTCACATGACTGAAATTTTAAATTTTTTTATAATCATATAATATTTTTAATCCTGCTTATTTTTGAATGATAAGAGGATAAGGAACCAAATAGGCTAGATAAAAAGACCGTACCTGCGAGTTGCTGTAGTTGATATGTGATAAGTAGAAATTGACAAAAAATCTAATAATCTTTTAAGTGGTTAGTCCACTGTTAAACTGCTCAAAATGAACCTTTTTTTTAAACAGCTACCAAATGAAAACTATTCAAGATATCGATTTGAAATTTTACATAAATCTTTATTGAAGTTCAAAGTTAACATTTTCATTGGAAAACATTATTAGAAAACAAAATGGCGACCACCCCAATGGATCGCCGCAGCACCGCCGAAAAAAAAGCAAATTGCGCCTCGTAAATTCCTGGACAAAATAAGCATCTGTGAACAAATTACCAAAAATATTTCATTAGTTTTGAATATAAAGGACTGCACGGGCCTAAATTGAGAGCCCTTAAGAGGTTAAAAAAAAATTTTGTATACTTTTGAACATTGATTATCAAGTTTGTCGCGTTTTTTCAATCAAAAAAATGTTTCCCAAATCGTCAAAAATTTTGTTTTTGCTCTAAATTTAGGCCCGTGCAGTCCTTTATACTCAAAACTAATGAAGTATTTTTGATAATTTGTTCACAGATGCTTATTTTGTCCAGGAATTTACGAGGCGCAATTTGCTTTTTTCGGCGGTGCTGCGGCGATCCATTAGGGCGGTCGCCAATTTGTTTTCTAATAATTTTTTCCAATGAAAATGTTAATTTTAAACTTCAATAAAGATGTATGTAAAATTTCATATCGATATCTTGAATAGTTTTCTTTTGGTAGCTGTTTAAAAAAAAAGTTCATTTTGAGCGGTTTAACAGTGGACTAACCACTTAACACCACAACGGAATTAAGTATATTTTAGTCTGATTGCTCCACATTGGTATACGCTTTGAGTATAAACCCAGTAGGACCACAAGCATCGACGAATTTTACCATGCAATCTTTCACTAGTGTCTATGAATTCCAAAATAATGGATTACAATGTAATGTGTAAGTAATGCAACAAAGAATCATTGTGGTACAGAAATCCATGTGGGTTATCTACTAATTACTTTACTGCACAAAGTAATGCACAGTGAAGAGAAGAGTAATGTAGATATATGTACATACTGGAATGATGCGAGCTCAAACGTGTTTCGGTTTAATTGTTTAATGCGTTTCCTTTGCTTGGTGTTTTTTTGTAGGTTAAGGCTGGTACTGAGTTCGAGTTCACGTGAAATTTTGACATGTTTCCATTATCTGGTCATTCTTTCGAGCGAAAATTTTGACAATTGAGAAAAGCAGAGACAATGCTCATTTCTGACGGATAAAATGTCATGAATTTCACTTTTCGATTGATTTTCTTATTGGAAAGACATTTTCACTGCTCCATTTTCAAATTGAAACACCAAATGTCACTTTTCCGCTCGAAAGAATGAACTGCACAAACTAAATTGGCGTGAAATGATTCGCGACATGTTTCAGTGCCATCTACGTTTTCAACGCGAAAGCAACTTCAAAGCAACTTTTCATGCTAAGAACACAGTACCAAACTTGCTTATTTTCAAGCGAAATTTTCGCCGAAACACATTTCGCGTGAAATTTTGTATGAAAATTTCACGTGAAATCGAACTCAGTACTATGCTTTATGCGTTTTGAGCCATTCATAAGTAATTTACCTGCGTGTGAAGTGCTAAAATATGTTAAGTTTTTTGAAAAGTTGTGAAATAGTGCTCTGGATTTTTATTTACAGTGGTGAGTTCAAGAATAATAACATTAAAATGAGATTTTTTTATATTAACACAAAAAAGCGATGTGTTCCTATTGTATTACCCGCCGTTATTTAAAACGTTTAGTGAAACGTGAACAGGATCGATTGTTAAGCATAGTACTGAGTTCGATTTCACGTGAAATTTTGACATGTCTCCATTACCTGGTCATTCTTTCGAGCGGAAAATTTTGGCAATGGAGAAAAGCAGACAATGCTCATTTCTGACGGATAAAATGTCGAGAATTTCACTTTTCGACCGATTTTCTTATTGGAAAGCCATTTGCACTGCTCCATTTTCAAATTGAAACACCAAATGTCACTTTTTCGTTCGAAAGAATGAACTGCACAAACTAAATTGGCGTGAAATGATTGGAGACATGTTTCAGTGCCATCTACGTTTTCAACGCGAAAGCAACTTCAAAGTAACTTTTCATGCTAAGAACTTAGTACAACTCGGTAAAACTGGAGTTGATGCCCCACACAGCTGTTACATGAATTTGCCGATAGATGTCGGGCTAATATGTTTGTGTTTTTATGGTTGTGCGCTTGCTTTTGGGGCTTCTTTTCTTTCTTTTTTTTCTTTTTCTTAATTGTTTTATCTTCTTTTTTATTTTTATGTATAATTTTGTCTGTTTTTCTTCATTTTTTCAGCCCTTCTACCACCTTTTCGCCCTCTGGTGGTAGGATTTCCCGGGTGTGGGGCATCAAGTCCAGTTTACCCGTACAACTCTTGCTTATTTTCAAGCTAAATTTTCGCCGAAACAGATCTCACGTGAAATTTTGTATGAAAATTTCACGTGAAATCGAACTCAGTACTATGGTTTACGTACTTTGCAAACGTTCAGTGCAACTAACGATACTGAGGCATTAGCCCTAACTAAAGATGAGTCTGCGAACGTAATCGTCTGTCAACAACAACCGGTTTTAGAGCAAAAAAGGCACTTTTTGACATACGCAAACAGGAGTGAACGTAAGTGCCCATACAGCGCATAAGCGAACGTATGTCAAGTCGTATCTCATCGCCAGTTTAAGCATAGTACTGAGTTCGATTTCACGTGAAATTTTCATACAAAATTTCACGTGAAATCTGCTTCGGCGAAAATTTAGCTTGAAAATAAGCAAGAGTTGTACTAAGTTCTTAGCATGAAAAGTTGCTTTGAAGTTGCTTCCGCGTTGAAAACGTAGATGGCACTGAAACATGTCTCCAATCATTTCACGCCAATTTAGTTTGTGCAGTTCATTCTTTCGAACGAAAAAGTGACATTTGGTGTTTCAATTTGAAAATGGAGCAGTGCAAACGTCTTTCCAATAAGAAAATCGATCGAAAAGTGAAATTCTTGACATTTTATCCGTCAGAAATGAGCATTGTCTCTGCTTTTGAGAGCCCTTAAGAGGTTAAAAAAATTTTGTATACTTTTGAACATTGATTATCAAGTTTGTCGCGTTTTTTCAATCAAAAAAATGTTTCCCAAATCGTCAAAAATTTTGTTTTTGCTCTAAATTTAGGCCCGTGCAGTCCTTTATACTCAAAACTAATGAAGTATTTTTGATAATTTGTTCACAGATGCTTATTTTGTCCAGGAATTTACGAAGCGCAATTTGCTTTTTTCGGCGGTGCTGCGGCGATCCATTAGGGCGGTCGCCAATTTGTTTTCTAATAATTTTTTCCAATGAAAATGTTAATTTTAAACTTCAATAAAGATGTATGTAAAATTTCATATCGATATCTTGAATAGTTTTCTTTTGGTAGCTGTTTAAAAAAAAAGTTCATTTTGAGCGGTTTAACAGTGGACTAACCACTTAACACCACAACGGAATTAAGTATATTTTAGTCTGATTGCTCCACATTGGTATACGCTTTGAGTATAAACCCAGTAGGACCACAAGCATCGACGAATTTTACCATGCAATCTTTCACTAGTGTCTATGAATTCCAAAATAATGGATTACAATGTAATGTGTAAGTAATGCAACAAAGAATCATTGTGGTACAGAAATCCATGTGGGTTATCTACTAATTACTTTACTGCACAAAGTAATGCACAGTGAAGAGAAGAGTAATGTAGATATATGTACATACTGGAATGATGCGAGCTCAAACGTGTTTCGGTTTAATTGTTTAATGCGTTTCCTTTGCTTGGTGTTTTTTTGTAGGTTAAGGCTGGTACTGAGTTCGAGTTCACGTGAAATTTTGACATGTTTCCATTATCTGGTCATTCTTTCGAGCGAAAATTTTGACAATTGAGAAAAGCAGAGACAATGCTCATTTCTGACGGATAAAATGTCATGAATTTCACTTTTCGATTGATTTTCTTATTGGAAAGACATTTTCACTGCTCCATTTTCAAATTGAAACACCAAATGTCACTTTTCCGCTCGAAAGAATGAACTGCACAAACTAAATTGGCGTGAAATGATTCGCGACATGTTTCAGTGCCATCTACGTTTTCAACGCGAAAGCAACTTCAAAGCAACTTTTCATGCTAAGAACACAGTACCAAACTTGCTTATTTTCAAGCGAAATTTTCGCCGAAACACATTTCGCGTGAAATTTTGTATGAAAATTTCACGTGAAATCGAACTCAGTACTATGCTTTATGCGTTTTGAGCCATTCATAAGTAATTTACCTGCGTGTGAAGTGCTAAAATATGTTAAGTTTTTTGAAAAGTTGTGAAATAGTGCTCTGGATTTTTATTTACAGTGGTGAGTTCAAGAATAATAACATTAAAATGAGATTTTTTTATATTAACACAAAAAAGCGATGTGTTCCTATTGTATTACCCGCCGTTATTTAAAACGTTTAGTGAAACGTGAACAGGATCGATTGTTAAGCATAGTACTGAGTTCGATTTCACGTGAAATTTTGACATGTCTCCATTACCTGGTCATTCTTTCGAGCGGAAAATTTTGGCAATGGAGAAAAGCAGACAATGCTCATTTCTGACGGATAAAATGTCGAGAATTTCACTTTTCGACCGATTTTCTTATTGGAAAGCCATTTGCACTGCTCCATTTTCAAATTGAAACACCAAATGTCACTTTTTCGTTCGAAAGAATGAACTGCACAAACTAAATTGGCGTGAAATGATTGGAGACATGTTTCAGTGCCATCTACGTTTTCAACGCGAAAGCAACTTCAAAGTAACTTTTCATGCTAAGAACTTAGTACAACTCGGTAAAACTGGAGTTGATGCCCCACACAGCTGTTACATGAATTTGCCGATAGATGTCGGGCTAATATGTTTGTGTTTTTATGGTTGTGCGCTTGCTTTTGGGGCTTCTTTTCTTTCTTTTTTTTCTTTTTCTTAATTGTTTTATCTTCTTTTTTATTTTTATGTATAATTTTGTCTGTTTTTCTTCATTTTTTCAGCCCTTCTACCACCTTTTCGCCCTCTGGTGGTAGGATTTCCCGGGTGTGGGGCATCAAGTCCAGTTTACCCGTACAACTCTTGCTTATTTTCAAGCTAAATTTTCGCCGAAACAGATCTCACGTGAAATTTTGTATGAAAATTTCACGTGAAATCGAACTCAGTACTATGGTTTACGTACTTTGCAAACGTTCAGTGCAACTAACGATACTGAGGCATTAGCCCTAACTAAAGATGAGTCTGCGAACGTAATCGTCTGTCAACAACAACCGGTTTTAGAGCAAAAAAGGCACTTTTTGACATACGCAAACAGGAGTGAACGTAAGTGCCCATACAGCGCATAAGCGAACGTATGTCAAGTCGTATCTCATCGCCAGTTTAAGCATAGTACTGAGTTCGATTTCACGTGAAATTTTCATACAAAATTTCACGTGAAATCTGCTTCGGCGAAAATTTAGCTTGAAAATAAGCAAGAGTTGTACTAAGTTCTTAGCATGAAAAGTTGCTTTGAAGTTGCTTCCGCGTTGAAAACGTAGATGGCACTGAAACATGTCTCCAATCATTTCACGCCAATTTAGTTTGTGCAGTTCATTCTTTCGAACGAAAAAGTGACATTTGGTGTTTCAATTTGAAAATGGAGCAGTGCAAACGTCTTTCCAATAAGAAAATCGATCGAAAAGTGAAATTCTTGACATTTTATCCGTCAGAAATGAGCATTGTCTCTGCTTTTGAGAGCCCTTAAGAGGTTAAAAAAATTTTGTATACTTTTGAACATTGATTATCAAGTTTGTCGCGTTTTTTCAATCAAAAAAATGTTTCCCAAATCGTCAAAAATTTTGTTTTTGCTCTAAATTTAGGCCCGTGCAGTCCTTTATACTCAAAACTAATGAAGTATTTTTGATAATTTGTTCACAGATGCTTATTTTGTCCAGGAATTTACGAAGCGCAATTTGCTTTTTTCGGCGGTGCTGCGGCGATCCATTAGGGCGGTCGCCAATTTGTTTTCTAATAATTTTTTCCAATGAAAATGTTAATTTTAAACTTCAATAAAGATGTATGTAAAATTTCATATCGATATCTTGAATAGTTTTCTTTTGGTAGCTGTTTAAAAAAAAAGTTCATTTTGAGCGGTTTAACAGTGGACTAACCACTTAACACCACAACGGAATTAAGTATATTTTAGTCTGATTGCTCCACATTGGTATACGCTTTGAGTATAAACCCAGTAGGACCACAAGCATCGACGAATTTTACCATGCAATCTTTCACTAGTGTCTATGAATTCCAAAATAATGGATTACAATGTAATGTGTAAGTAATGCAACAAAGAATCATTGTGGTACAGAAATCCATGTGGGTTATCTACTAATTACTTTACTGCACAAAGTAATGCACAGTGAAGAGAAGAGTAATGTAGATATATGTACATACTGGAATGATGCGAGCTCAAACGTGTTTCGGTTTAATTGTTTAATGCGTTTCCTTTGCTTGGTGTTTTTTTGTAGGTTAAGGCTGGTACTGAGTTCGAGTTCACGTGAAATTTTGACATGTTTCCATTATCTGGTCATTCTTTCGAGCGAAAATTTTGACAATTGAGAAAAGCAGAGACAATGCTCATTTCTGACGGATAAAATGTCATGAATTTCACTTTTCGATTGATTTTCTTATTGGAAAGACATTTTCACTGCTCCATTTTCAAATTGAAACACCAAATGTCACTTTTCCGCTCGAAAGAATGAACTGCACAAACTAAATTGGCGTGAAATGATTCGCGACATGTTTCAGTGCCATCTACGTTTTCAACGCGAAAGCAACTTCAAAGCAACTTTTCATGCTAAGAACACAGTACCAAACTTGCTTATTTTCAAGCGAAATTTTCGCCGAAACACATTTCGCGTGAAATTTTGTATGAAAATTTCACGTGAAATCGAACTCAGTACTATGCTTTATGCGTTTTGAGCCATTCATAAGTAATTTACCTGCGTGTGAAGTGCTAAAATATGTTAAGTTTTTTGAAAAGTTGTGAAATAGTGCTCTGGATTTTTATTTACAGTGGTGAGTTCAAGAATAATAACATTAAAATGAGATTTTTTTATATTAACACAAAAAAGCGATGTGTTCCTATTGTATTACCCGCCGTTATTTAAAACGTTTAGTGAAACGTGAACAGGATCGATTGTTAAGCATAGTACTGAGTTCGATTTCACGTGAAATTTTGACATGTCTCCATTACCTGGTCATTCTTTCGAGCGGAAAATTTTGGCAATGGAGAAAAGCAGACAATGCTCATTTCTGACGGATAAAATGTCGAGAATTTCACTTTTCGACCGATTTTCTTATTGGAAAGCCATTTGCACTGCTCCATTTTCAAATTGAAACACCAAATGTCACTTTTTCGTTCGAAAGAATGAACTGCACAAACTAAATTGGCGTGAAATGATTGGAGACATGTTTCAGTGCCATCTACGTTTTCAACGCGAAAGCAACTTCAAAGTAACTTTTCATGCTAAGAACTTAGTACAACTCGGTAAAACTGGAGTTGATGCCCCACACAGCTGTTACATGAATTTGCCGATAGATGTCGGGCTAATATGTTTGTGTTTTTATGGTTGTGCGCTTGCTTTTGGGGCTTCTTTTCTTTCTTTTTTTTCTTTTTCTTAATTGTTTTATCTTCTTTTTTATTTTTATGTATAATTTTGTCTGTTTTTCTTCATTTTTTCAGCCCTTCTACCACCTTTTCGCCCTCTGGTGGTAGGATTTCCCGGGTGTGGGGCATCAAGTCCAGTTTACCCGTACAACTCTTGCTTATTTTCAAGCTAAATTTTCGCCGAAACAGATCTCACGTGAAATTTTGTATGAAAATTTCACGTGAAATCGAACTCAGTACTATGGTTTACGTACTTTGCAAACGTTCAGTGCAACTAACGATACTGAGGCATTAGCCCTAACTAAAGATGAGTCTGCGAACGTAATCGTCTGTCAACAACAACCGGTTTTAGAGCAAAAAAGGCACTTTTTGACATACGCAAACAGGAGTGAACGTAAGTGCCCATACAGCGCATAAGCGAACGTATGTCAAGTCGTATCTCATCGCCAGTTTAAGCATAGTACTGAGTTCGATTTCACGTGAAATTTTCATACAAAATTTCACGTGAAATCTGCTTCGGCGAAAATTTAGCTTGAAAATAAGCAAGAGTTGTACTAAGTTCTTAGCATGAAAAGTTGCTTTGAAGTTGCTTCCGCGTTGAAAACGTAGATGGCACTGAAACATGTCTCCAATCATTTCACGCCAATTTAGTTTGTGCAGTTCATTCTTTCGAACGAAAAAGTGACATTTGGTGTTTCAATTTGAAAATGGAGCAGTGCAAACGTCTTTCCAATAAGAAAATCGATCGAAAAGTGAAATTCTTGACATTTTATCCGTCAGAAATGAGCATTGTCTCTGCTTTTCTCCATTGCCAAAATTTTCGCTCGAAAGAATGACCAGATAATGGAGACATGTCAAAATTTCACGTGAACTCGAACTCAGTACTATGCTTAACGTACGGACAGCTCATAGCAACAATTGAGCAAAAGGTTACTTAAGGAGCATGCCACTTTTCTCGCTGTTCGGAAAGTTATGTTTGGGTGCAACATATGCTTTGCTTAGTTTACCTCGGCGCATATGCGGACGTACGCGCGCAGAATCATCACTAGTTGGACCCATTACCAATAGAAGATTTTGATATTAGTGAAGGCAGTCAACATAGCAAGAGTGTGGATGTAGTCATGACGGAAAGGAAGAAACAACAAATATAATCCTCCAAGGGAAAGTTTCGGGACACTATTGCAAACACTGAAGGAAGAAGGCATGCATCCGTTCCATGGCATCCAAGACGTAATAACTGCCACTGCATTGATGCCGACATCCATTACCGGCATCACTTACGTCCTCACTGCAACTTCAATGATGGCGTCATCAATTCTCGGTATTGCGAAAAGCAGCGAGTATCGTTGCTTATAATAGGTCTGTTTCCGTACTTTCAGCAAACTGCAGCAGTAACAGAATTTGGCAGCTGGCTTTTTTTTTTGCTGCAAAATTTGGCTTGCATTTGGCTTGCAGCAAAAGTACGGAAACGACTTGCTGCGAATCTATTTTAATATATTATAATAGATTCAAGTACGGAAACAGACCTAATGACATCGTAATGTTGAATTCATCGGTGCGGTCATGCGAAAACGATCCGACGATGATTACTGGGAATAATTACTGCATTAATGCAGTAAGCATTCTTGGTCCTACTGGGAAGATATTAAGAGTAGCAGAAACACTGTAAACGCCTGTAGGTGTGTGTCGCGAGTTTATAGGTCTGTTCGCGTACTACGATTAATTGCAATTAATTGCAATGAAGCCGTTTTTGTACTCCGTTTTACTGAATACTGAAAGTTTCCCCTCTTTCAGTAAAATTCAGTAGGATCTGAGCTACTGAAAAATACTGAAAACTGTCAAACGGTTTTTGGCGTAGTGTTATTATGAAAGACGATTATATTTTTGTGGCGATAGTTTATCGCCGCTTAGGATGACTTTATAATAACTTTTGTTCTCACAAAAACCGACAACTGACCCCTTTGTTTGTCAATTTTCAGGAAATGCAATGAGAGCGTTTTCGTACTTTTCCTGAATTTCCCCCACCACATGATTCAGGAAAATTCAGTGACTGAAATACGCGAACAGACCTTATGCCTTTTTCTTTATGTTCGGGTTTACACCGGTCGGACCCAAAGTGACCTGAACTAAAGCGCGGACTAAGCGAACTTAGTCCTAAGGTGTTTACACCAACCTGACCTAAAATTTGCTTAGGTCGAATTTAGTCCTCATTCGTATATGACAGCAGTCATTTAGTTCAATTTTCGTTCATGCGCTGTATTTATCGTTTCATTTGTCTCTCAACCATGTTTATTTCAATGATTTTGTGTCAAAGGGGAATGTTATTAGCTTATATTCAACATACATACATTAGGTCTGTTCCCGTACTTTCAGCAACTGAATTTTACTGAATTTTCCTGAATCATGTGGTGGGGAATTTCATGAAAAGTACGGGAACGCTCTCACTGTATATCCTGAAAATTGACAACCGAAAGTATTAGTTTACGGTTTTTGGGAGAACAATAGTGATTGTGAAAGTCATCCTTAGCGGTGATAAAGTATCGCCACAAAAATATTCGACCTTCATAGCAACATTACGCAAAAAATATGTTGCTTGCCGCGCACATTTGAAACTATTTACTCCGTTTGACCATGGCCTTCATATAATGTAGCAATTAGATATTGGCCGAGGCCAGGCGAGCCGAAGTCAGACGAGGCCGCCAACATGTGGACGGCATTTGACAGCTCGTCACGAATCGCCTTGGCTCGTGCTCAAACCCCATTCCGATCGGAAGTCGCACGAGCGCCTGTGACACCTGTCAAAGTCGCTTGTCTGGACCGTCCACACACTCGGCTCGCCTGGGCTCGGCCAATATGTATTTTCCACATAAAAGGCCTATCGCAAAAGCAATTAACCTACAAGATGGCGGACCTAAGCTACTTTTCCCAACCAGTCCACACAGTGATGTTTTTTTTTATGGTTATAAAGAAATTCACGAGATCCACCTACAGGAGATATGAGGAAACTCATATGTCATGTTAATCAATGTTGTTTTGGGATGTTTCACAAGCAATTTAGACATAAAAAGTCTTTAGCATCAGACCTCAATTCATCGGGACACTTATCCGAAATATCGTTTGCATAGAAGAATTTGCAGATTATCAAAATTTGATGATTTTAAAAGTGGAATAAATCCTATTAACCACAAACGGCAATTGTTTACAATTAACATTGCCGAGAGTAGGTGGCAGGTATTCCAAATTGCAAAGTTCTCGCGTATACAGCACAATAAATGCATCACTTTCACGACACTTATCCGAAATATCTTTTACGCGACAAAAACTGCGAAACCAGTCTCCGGATAATAGGAAAATAGACTCTATTCCCTGATTCAACCATTTATTTTTTTTCTATACTAGATCCCTTTTGGCAAGGATTATGTTGGCTTATAACGATTCGTATCAGCCATCGGTTTACGATAACACCCGTTTATGTTGGGTTTGACCTCAAATTTTTACTCTAGACAACACAAACACATAAGTGACTCAAAGCAACGCAACGAACACGAAACCGCAGTTTAAGACACGTTGATACACGTAATATCAATTCCAGAGAAAAATCATCCTTCGGAGAAAAGCAAATTTCTTAGCAATTTTCCGGCTACGACCTTCAACCACAAGAGCTAACACGCGGATGTTCAACCGAGTAGCACCATTCACATTACTATTATAATTGTCAGAGAAATGTCAAACAATTGTCATTGTGCAATTCCCAATAAATCTTAATAACGAGAGGACTACACCATTTTAAAAAGTAGCTTAATACCTGTCAGATTGCAAGTCGCGATAGGCCTTTTATATGAAGGCCATGGTTTGACACTTTTCAGTATTATTCAGTAGCTCAGACCCTACTGAAATTTACTGAAAGAGGGGAAATTTTCAGTTTCCAGTAAAACGGAATACGGGAACAGCTTCATTGCAATTAATCGCGATTAATAGCAATTAATCGTAGTACGGGAACAGACCTATTATTAATAGTCGCGCAAAAATCAATGTTTAGGTCGCGTGTGTTTACAGCGGTATATAGTCCACGACCTATTTTAGGTCAGGTCGCTTGAAATCGTGGACCGACCTAAATTTAGTTTGGTCCGTGAGTGTTTACCCCACGTGGACTAAAAAATTTAGGTGGAATTTGGTGTTTAGTCCGCGGACTAAACGTGCGGTGCATATTCTACCTATATCATTTCTTCCCCCTTGCCTTTCACTCTATCACTATATGGGAGCAAAAAATCCGGTTGCTGTCAAATTTTGCTAGCCACGTAAAGCCAATGGTAGCATTTGCACCGCACGTTTAGTCCGCGGACTAAACACCAAATTCCACCTAAATATTTTAGTCCACGTGGTGCAAACACTCACGGACTAAACTAAATTTAGGTCGGTCTACGATTTCAAGCGACCTGACCTAAAATAGGTCGTGGACTATATACCGCTGTAAACACACGCGACCTAAACATTGATTTTTGCGCGACTATTAATAATGTTTGTATGTTGAATATAAGCTCATAACATTCCCCTTAGACATAAAATCTTTGAAATAAACATGTTTGAGAGACAAATGAAACGATAAATACAGTGCATGAACGAAAATTAAACTAAATGACAGCTGTCATATACGAACGAGGACTAAATTCGACCTAAGCAAATTTTAGGTCAGGCTGGTGTTAACACCTTAGGACTAAGTTCGCTTAGTCCGCGCTTTAGGTCAGATCACTTTTGGTCCTACAGGTGTAAAATCGCACAATGTAAACAATATACCGACACGCAATAGAAATTGATGTGAAACAACTAATAAAAAGAGGCTTTTTACAAAGCGAATTATGATACGTGACTGAGAAAAGTATGCAAAAGCACCAGAGTATTAGAAATAGAAGCGAAATAGATTAAAGTTACTAAAACAAGGCAGACAACTGAGCAGCGAGACATCGTCCAAACAGCTAGCATTTTCCCGCTTTTGAAATGTTAGTTCACAAGAAACTTTCCACTATAGCACTTGCTGTAAGGTTCTTAACGAAATCCGGGAAGTTTCAAATGTAACTAACATGCTAAGTAAAAAATTATTGGCGATATACCGACTGAGTCCGCAAGTTGGCGTCTTTGTACGCGACATTTTGACAGCAACCGGAATTTACTTTTTCAAGATGGCGCGAAAACTGTCGGAGGCTTTGAGTATGAAGGTTGGAGATTAATGGCGTAAGTAAGAATATGATGTATAGTGGCATATAATTTGTCATTAAATTTGTTGGAAAATTTCGAGAGGCAATTTAGATATGGGTAAGACACAAGTTAAAAATATAAAGAATTATAATAATATAAACAAATACTTGATGTGCAGGTATTGCGATTTCTTCCAATTTTCCAGGCTGAGCAACAATACAATATCAGGCCGGTTCACTGGATTTTTGGTCCGTAAACATATACGGAGTCCGCACGCTGTGTTAGCAACTAACTTCTCACGCTATGCCTGAGATTGTATTGTTGGTCAGCCTGGAAAGTTGAAAGAAATCGCATGGAACAGAAAGAGATGCAATATACGATTCGAAAACTACATACTCAGGATATATTTTTTCGTTGCTCACATACGGCTCACTCACGCCAAAAATTCCAGCGCACTCTCAGGTTGCTTTGTTATATAATGGATTGCGTATATGGAGGCGCAATTTCAAGGTCAAAGTGTTTTTTTTGGGAAAATACCAGCGCACTCTCAGGTTGCTTTGGCAGATAATGCAAGTAAAACTGGACTTGATGCCCCACACAGCTGTTACATGAATTTCGCCGATAGATGTCGGGCTAATATGTTTGTGTTTTTGTGGTTGTGCGTTTGCTTTTAGGGCTTCTTTTCTTTCTTTTTTTTCTTATTCTTAATTGTTTTATCGGGTAAACAGGACTTGATGCCCCACACCCGGGAAATCCCACCACCAGAGGGCGAAAAGGTGGTAGAAGGGCTGAAAAAATGAAGAGAAACAGACAAAATTATACAATAAAATAAAAAAGAAGATAAAACAATTAAGAAAAAGAAAAAAAAAAAGAAAGAAAAGAAGCCCCAAATGCAACCGCACAACCACGAAAACACAAACATATTAGCCCGACATCTATCGGCGAAGTTCATGTAACAGCTGTGTGGGGCATCAAGTCCAGTTTTATCGTTTTATCGGGTAAACTGGACTTGATGCCCCACACTCGGGAAATCCCGCCACCAGAGGGCGAAAAGGTGGTAGAAGGGTTGAAAAAATGAAGAAAAACAGACAAAATTATACAAAAAAATAAAAAAGAAGATAAAACAATTAAAAAAAAAAAAAAAGAAAGGAAAGAAGCCCCAAAAGCAAACGCACAACCACAAAAACACAAACATATTAGCCCGACATCTATCGGCGAGATTCATGCAACAGCTGTGTGGGGCATCAAGTCCAGTTTTACCGTTTTATCTTCTTTTTTTTTGTATAATTTTGTGTTTTTCTTCATTTTTTCAGCCCTTCTACCACCTTTTCGCCCTCTGGTGGTGGGATTTCCCGGTTGTGGGGCATCAAGTCCAGTTTACCCGATAATGCATTGCGTAAATGGAGGCGCAATTTCAAGGTTAGAGTGTTTTTTCTCGATAAGGGAAGGAGTTCACCCACTTATCATTCTATACACTTTGCCACAGGGTAAGAAGTTAGTTCCTAACCAGCGTGCGGACTCC
>CANBKX010000548.1:0-14181 GCA_947369275.1 Nemotelus nigrinus | reverse complement strand
GAAATACATATTAGCCGAACCCAGGCGAAATCTGGCGAGCCCGAGTGTGTGGACGGTCCAGACAAGCGACTTTGACAGGTGTCACAGGCACTCGTGCGACTTCCGATCGGAATGGGTTTTGGGCACGAGCCAAGGCGATTCGTGATGAGCTGTCAAATGCCGTCCACATGTTGGTGGCCTCGTCTGACTTCGGCTCACTTGGCCTCGGCCAATATCTATTTGCTACATTATTGCAGTCAACTAACCTACTACAATAAAATCTCTCCTATACTTAAGAAGCTTGCTGACATTTATACACCTCCTCATACAGTATGGCTGCGAGTTATAATTGGAGTGCTATGAGCCATATAACATGGCTCATGGCACTATGTAATATGGCGTGTGGGGCCATAATTTCTGCACCATGTAATTTTGGCGCTAGGAGCCATACTGCATGGGTCAGGGTACTATGTACATAGCGTGCGGGACCATAAATGCTGCACCATGTTACATAGGACCACGCGCTATGTAGATTCTGACTTTATGGCGTGGGGAGCCATATTGCATAGCTCAGAGTACTATATTCATAGCGTATGGGGCCATAAATAATGCGCTATGTTACATAGCTCTGGGCGCCATGTGGATTTTTTTCAGTGTACATGCAGTACACTCTTCTCGCGTATGTCCACACCCCGAATATCCATTGCCCTAACTGTACCAAATATATGGCAATTGGATATATGAACGGAGCTATCACCATGCAAAGGGGCTAATGGAAAAACATAAATTAAAATATATAAGTGTAACTAAATCAGTGGAGAGATAATTCCGTTAAAAAAACAATGAAGTGAAAGTAGATAAGAGGTATATATTACTATCCGAGTCCGATAGCTTACACTAAAAGCCAACCAAGTTTCTTGGAAAACGAATGTACCTAGCATAAAAAAAACGTCTTGTAAGCACTGAAAAAGAGGACACACTACTTTCAAAATTCGAAATATGTGAAAAAATTGAAATATATACAGTTTTTAAAAAGAATCGGTGTTTAAATAAAAATATTTGTTTTATATTTCTCACTAAGTATCTTCACATTTGCTAAACTTTTAATAGGCAGAAGAAAATGTTGGATATTATAGTTTTGCGATGAGAGTGTTTAGTATTTTAAATCCATTTACTTCCCATGAGAAGTAACACTATATGAAAGACAATTTGCTAACAATTTGTTTTCTTATTAGCTTCAAATTCAAAGAAACAAACACCACCAAATATATTCGACTTTAGTAACCGAGCAAGCTCTAATTATCAACATAATAATAAATTCGTATTGTATCGTTCTCTCGTAGGATATTCACCCTTAGCAACCGGACGCGTGTGTCTAAGATAATCTCGTAACCATATTTCACTTTACCGTTTCTACCAATCAAAGTTTTCAACGCAAAGATCGGCCTATTCTTCTCTTCGGATGTGAGCGCTGGTGGTAGTGCATCATGTTGAAACTTTTTCGCCATCAAATCAACAGCTTCATCCATATCGGAATGGTGTAGGACTTTAGTCATTAATTTTCTAATGGTGCCTAGTATTTCCTCACGTTTCTTGTCAACATCGTCGTCACCATCAGACCATTTCCCGAACTTAAGGTAGAACTATAATGCAATTAAGTGAGCTTTAAGTAGCTTAAGTGACAGTACGGTTGCATAGAAATCAAGCGGCATACCCATAATGTACTTATCTGCCGTTTCGTTAAGTTTCGTTCAATTCGGGCCACTTAAGTGGCGTACGACTGGGACCGTACATCAATTAAGTAAATTTGACAAGAGGTTTGCGTAACGACTAAAACCAATAGAAGGCACGTAAAATATTTGAATATGTTTTCGTGGATCGTTTGGTATTTTTGCAGGAGGTAGAAGTAATGATCGTTCGTATGCGGTATTGTAGACGCAATAATAGGTATGTGAAATATTTGAATTTTTTAGGTCTGTTCGCGTACTTTCAGTCACTGAATTTTACTGAATTTTCCTGAATCATGTGGTGGGGGACATTTATGAAAAGCACAAAAACGCTCACATTGCATTTCCTGAAAATTGACAAACAAAAGTGTCAGTTGTCGGTTTTTAGGAGAACAATAATGATAATAAAGTCATCCTAAGCGGTGATAAATTATTGTCACAAAAATATTCGTCCTTCATAATATTATAGGCCAAAAACCATTTGACAGTTTTCAGTGTTTTTAAGTAGCTCAGACCCTACTGAAAAAGGGGAACTTTTCCGTTTTCAGTAAAACGGAGTGCCAAAACGGCTTTATTGCAATTAATTGCAATTAATCGTAGTACGCGAACATACCCTTTATTGTTAAACGGCTCATTGACAGTTTACAATATAGGAAGTAGTAATTAGATGTCTCGAATATGATTCTGCGTGACATTGTAAAAAGAATAACAGGTATCTAAAATATTTTTTCGTCGATCACTTAAATGCTATTTTTACAGGAGGTAGGAATAATGAGTTTCAAACATAATTTCAAAGAGAAAACGCGTTGAACAACATACGAAATAATAAATTATATAGTAGTTTATATACTTGTATCTTTAAATTACTTACTTTTAAAAATACAAGTACATAAACTACTTAAAATGCCGTCTCACAGCTTTTTTCATTCAAAGAATAGCCACACACCATGATTCAGCTGTCCACTATTGAATATTAAACTTCAGCAGTAAAGACCTTGTTGGTTAAATATATTCCGGTCGCATACCAATATTGCTCAAAAAACATTTCTTTCGTACACTTATTTGAATATAAGCACAAATTAAGAGCCTGCACCAAGCCCAACTTTATAGATCTAATAATCTACAGCAAAGTGCTGAGGTTCAGCTCAGCTACAATTTTCTACGATTTCTTGCAACAGAGCTGGCAGGCTATGAAGACAACTATATTTCAATTGCAGCAAAAATCTATTCAAATATATTGCGTAAACGCTCACATCAGTTCATCTCATATGCCTCCAAATTCAAATTCATATTCGCCACTCTGACGGCAGCTTCAGGAACCTTCACTTAATTCTATTATGGGCAAATTAACCGATCGACTTCAATTGAGTGAATTTTCGTTCAGTTTCAGCGCTCACTTAAGTTCACTTAATTGCATTATAGTTCTACCTTTATACCAAATATCTAAAGGCAGGCCTCGTCGAAGATCAACTTCGTTTTCAATCGCTCGCGATAGCATTTTTGCTTGAGGATTTCGAAAAGATCGGCAAATGAATGTTTTTGATACACACTAATAGTGATGTGCAGTGAATGATGACCGGGCTCTGTGCAGCCGGGTGAATCGTTCCTCGAGGAGAGTACAATAAATCACCGGGTTTAATACTTTATCCAGAATAGGTTCGCCGATTTCTTCTTGAGAAATATTTAAGGATGAAACTCGTGCAAGCTTCTCATTCTCAGATCTGCAAAAAATACTCATAGAATTATCTCCTGAGAATCTAGCGAAATTACCTATGATTGTAAAGTTTCCAGCGTTTTTCATCTTCAATTTGAAGAATAAACGCTTCGATGACGTCGTGATGAGGCGCAAATCCTTGACTATTCGGAGACGTTAAATAGGCATTAGTACCAATCATACAGTGGAAAACTCTTGGAGCGCTGCATTCATTACATAAATGGATTGAAGGAGTGTTTGTAGGTTCAATAGTCGAATGTTGCAGACATCCTCGTCGAACGGCCAAATGGTAGAGGGTATGGCTCGCCCATCCGGGCTGAAAGTCTTTCGAACACCTAAAATGCAAATAATTCACCAAGCTAGGGCTCAATACTTTCATGGAACAAATACAGATATAGGTATTTCAAATCAATTACTTACCATTTTCATAAGAAGTCATATCAATGTTTTTCGTGAATTCGTCGTGATTTTTCGAAAGCATTTGATCAATAGCGGCACAAGATACTAGTTTAGCAAAATATGTGCTATTATTTCTTTGGATCAAACACGGTATCATGACATCTAAGGCGAGATGACTATCCTGAACTGTTATACAGGGGAGAAATGTCAAGCTGAAGATAAACTATTCGGACAAGCTACACTTGATTTGACGTCACATTCTGTTATAACAAGCTCAAGACCAAGGTGAAGACGATAATTTGGAAAGGTCCAGGGAACCAGAATTTGGTGAGCAGTGAAAGTGAATGATAAAATATGGCACATAGGACGAATTTGGAGCATTGATTTCGCGGATAAGATCTGTCAAGTTAGATTGAACAGTAAGAAGAAAGATGAGAATATCGATTTCAACACCCGCTTCCAATCGTTGATAGTGAGTGTCTGTTTTGAAAGTTATATCACCTCGTATGAGTATATTCCCGCTGTATGTGAAGACGAAACGATGCAAGCTCGGGTTTTTCGCACTCCGAGGACGAAGAAGACATAGCAGTACTCCATCGGCTATTTTCTTCTATGCTGCTATTTCTAGCTATTTTGTTGATCGTATTTAACTAGTTTTTGCTTATTTAACTGGTATAGTTGACGGCTATTTCCTTGCATGCGGCTATTTCCTCCTATTTGGGTAACGTTAAGGAAGCTGTTTGCATCCCACCTTAACCAAGAACGCTGGCCGACCTGCAGAAACTCATCACTGCTGCGATATAAAGGTTATTCATATCCAATTAATACTTAAATCAAATGAACATTAATTAAATTGGGTCTGTCTCTTTGAATAACCCTACAATATTTTTAATCTTGAAAATAACATATTTAGTTATTCCTAAGCTATTCTTTACTTTTCTTAAATTTATTGTCTTCTTAATATAATGACATATTGCAACAGTCAAGAATATAAATGTGAAAGTCTATTTTTTTAAAGTTTAAGGTAATTGTTAAAACTTTAGATTTTGATACCAATGTTTCAAATATGTTCTGAAATATTTTTTGAACTATTATTTTGCTTTATTTGTAAAGTATGTCGTTCGTAATATCAATCTGCAAGACGTAGCTGGAATTTCATTCGATGCCACCTGTTCATTCGTCATCTTCGATAAGGACAATCTTTTTACTTAGCGTAAGCACAACCGGCAAAAATAATCAAAATATTATATTGTGGATGGATCATCGAGTGGGACACGAAGTTAACAACATAAATGGGGCAAAGCATGAACTCTTGAAATTTGTCGTTGGGCAAGTTTAGTAGGAAGTGGAAATACTGAAACTTTTGTGGTTGAAAAATCATCTGAATATGTCTTGCTGGTCCAATCAGGGACGGGTTTTTTATTTGCCAGATTTTTTCACATGGAAAGCTACTAGCTGTGACACCAGATCATTATGCTCAACTGTATGCAAGTGGAACTATGATGGTCTGAGCGATCGCTGGTCGTAAGACCTTTTAAAAGTTATCGATTTGGAAAACCTTTGTGAAAATGGTTTCGAAATTATTACGAAAAATTTTGTACCGCCCGGAACCATAATCGGAAATGGCCGTACTATCGAAGCTGACGAAATCTTAGTACTGATGCCTTACACACCGGTTGGAGCGCCTATCATTGATGCGCATGCTGGAACATTAGGATTACTAGGCTGCCACAAATTTCGTACTGAAACATGTGTCATAGAGAAAATGGGTTGATAAAAAAATGGAAAAAAAAATATTCGAAATATATATCTTTTGATATCCATAGGTTTGATATGTGCAACATCCACATGTCATATGACTCTCACAGAAAAGCCTTACAGGACCAATGGCGTCTAGGGTCTTTATGAAAGTGCCGTAATCCCAAACGATTTTCTAAAACAAGGAGGTCAGAGTTGCACCGCTGTACTTGTGGACTTTATTATTTCAACGCATTCTTGCACAGCTAGCATCAAATTGAAACTTCGCAGCAACGAGTATAAAAAACATCAAATACACTTTGGGAAATATTGCTTAATTTCTTTCACTCCATAGAAATATTTCCTCACATTTGAATGGACTGCTGCAATCATTGACACGTAAAAGATAACTCTCAAACTACTGTATGCTTACTCGAGATCTTCAGGTTTGGTCTGATTTTCATAGAAATAGATCATCTATTACTCATCCATCACTTAAAGAAATGGCAAGTTTCATATTGATTTTGTGAGCTAATAAAAAAAACCATTCCCTCTCCAGCTCCCGTCGAGCATAGAAGTTCCTGCACAAAAGTGATAGTCATTGTTCTAAAGTACTTAATTGTCATAAAGTATAGAGTGGCGGTGACCATTTTGGTTTCAAATTTTTAAAGCTGTGAAGTGATCCTATTGTGTTCAACGAATGGTAAATTTTTTCACGCAGTAAGGCACTCCGCACACGGGTCGTTAGCAATGCTATATGCCTGAATTACAGTCGACGCAGCGAGGCGCAGCCATCAGTGACCAAGCGCAGCCAACGAAATCGCCTGGTTACACTGCAACGTGACTAAGTGTCAGTGATGTAGAAGAATTTTCAGTTGATGTTTAAATTCCACAGCTACATATCTGTATCCGCCTGTAGCCTTCTCATGAATAATCGGACGCTCCTTCATTTGGGCTATCAAGCATCTCTATTGACACCTCGTCATCCAACACTGCATCTTTATTTGACTGCATTTTGAAATAATTCTTTACAATTTTTTCAATCAATGTGAATACGAGTGTGGAATTCGACGACTGACTTTACCCCTGATATTAACCACGTACCTAATTAGAGCTAAGTGAACTCAAAGCTTGGTTCGCGGGCCTTCGTCCGAACTTGGATTCGAATCCCACAAGCAAGAAGTCAGTAATCTACCAACTAGACTAATAAAGTATTTTAAATTACTAAATTCAATTTGCTATTAATTATCTTTCAAATTTGCCTTTAACTATATTTTTATTTTACTTTTAACTATCTAAGCTATTACCAATAAAAATTGTTTTCGAATTCCTCAAAAAATTTGTAATATAAAATCAACTCTATTTACATTTTCGCATACATTTCAAATCCCGCGCGTTTCTCAAGTAATTACAGCTGATTGCAACTCTTCGCTGCGACAAAAGTTGAATCCATTTCGACCTGAGCTGCGCCTGGCTGCGCCTCGCTGCGCATAGCTGCGACTTGATGTGCTCGCGGCTATGGAAAACCCATATAGTCAACTCAACTGACAGCTTGGCTGCGCCTAGCTGCGTCGCAGTGTGCTTCAGCGGATACGTGAGAGATGCGTTTGACACTTGTCAAGCTCGCGAGAAAACGAGTGCCGTCATCCTCGTATTATGTCCACACACGGGTCGTCAAGAAAACGTCAGTATGCGTCGTAAAATCATACAATTCGGGGCATTTTCCCACCTCCCCCACGAATCGTATGTTGCCGTCATCCATCGCGCTTGCAAAAACGACTACTCATTCGACTTGAGGCCTGCAATGCACAACGCTTGAGACGCACTCAACGTGAACCGACTACGCTTCTCACTCTTCACGATAAGCTAACGCTCCGTTAGCGGTCACCCATTGATTTACATAGGTTGTGACGACCAAGCGTAGAAATATTGCATCTACTACGTTAGCTCAACGACCCGTGTGCGGATTGCCTAAGTGTGTCTCTCCCTCGGAGTATTGCATTTTAAATTGTGTTTTATATGATTATTAAGTCTGTTTTCTATTTACTGCGGTTTTTAAAGGTAACCGTGTTATTTATTCCCATTGTTGGGTATGTTTGTTGATTTTATTAGGTTAGGTATTATAGATTAACTGAATGTTATGGGGGCGGATCCTCCTGATCAGGAGGGCAGAAGCCTTGTGAAAAGTTTAGGTGGAATTAAAAGAAAGAAAATAACTGATGAGAAAAATACGGTAATTTTAGCGGAAAGTGCGGTAAAAGAGATACAGTTAGGCGAGGGGTCATAGAACAATGAAGAGAGCACATGTCAAGACATGAATCTCGAACTTACACCAGGACAACTAAATGAGACTGATAAACCTAATAAAATTTTAAATGGATATAAGGAGAATTCTAGGAAATCTTATAGGGTACTTATGATTGCAAATGATGTGACTGAGAGAAAACTCAGACTTGATCCCATAAACATATATAAAATGCAAAAAGACCTCAACATTAATTCAATTGCAGATTGTGAAAACGTAGGTTACAACAAAGTCAATATTTTCTTTAACATGGCTGTGGATGCAAATAATTTTGTGGATAATTTCTCAAAGACTCTAGTAAATTTCAGGCTGCTAATACCAAATAACTTTGTATATAGATATGGTATCATAAAGGGTATCCCGTTAGATATGGACGTTAGAGAAGCTCATTTCCATATATATTACCGTGTAATATATATGGAAATGAGCTGAATAATCATAAGATAGTTGACGTATACAGGATTATGAGGAAGGATAATGAAAATGATGGGAAATTAATACCAACAACCACGATCAAAGTAACTTTTGAAGGAAAGCTGTTGCCGGACTTCATTAAAATTGACTTTCTTTGGTTGAAAGTAGAATATTTCATTCAGAGACCAAAGCAGTGCTACAACTGTGGTAGCTGGGTTATAATGCTGGAGCCTGTGAAAGTACAATGAAAAAGTGTCTAAATTGCTCGAATGAAAAGTGTGATGGTGGAGGTTGTGCGCCTAAATGCATTTTATGTGGTTCGATTAAGCACAATATGCTACAAACAGGAAGTGTAAAAAGTGAATTAGTGAAATTGAAAAGTTGGAAATTGTGGCTAAACTAAACATCTCGCCTGGTGAAGCAATTAAAATGATGCACAAAAATAGATTTGAAAATCTTGAAGAAATTGACATCAATAACATGAATGAATTTTCAGTGACTGAAAAAAAATGGAGGGATAATGCCAGAAACCCTAATATCTATGTAAATGCGTTAAGATATAAAACGAGTTATAGAAATGTGACGGTTGGACAAAAGTTTGTGCCACACAAGCTGATTAGCGGAGAAAAAATGGTGGAAGGACCTTTTGACACGGCATACAAAAGTGCCTTCAAATACAAAGTCACAGAAATTGAGAAACTTTTCACCCAAATAAAATGATTGATGGAAAATCTAGATATGGACTCATATAAGCTTTAATGAAGGATCAACGGTAATAAATAATGCTGATAAACAACTTAGTGAATTTAATGATAGAAATAAAGATTCATCATAGTTAACAAAGATTTAGTTAGTTCAAAATATGAAAGTAATTAATATGAAAGTAAAAAATATGAAAGTAATTCAACTGAATATACAAGGCCTAAGGAAACATGCAGATAGCTTAAATACATATCTGAAGATAAATGAAATAGATATAGCTCTACTATCTGAAACGTGGTTACCAAAATATTTTAATAGAGCTCATTTAATAAATGGATTCAAAGGAATTTATAGAAATCGTATAGATAACAAAGGAAGAGGTGTTGCTTTCTTTGTTAACAATAAAATTAAGTTTGTAATAAAAAAGTGTAATGTTGATATTGAATTAATAGCCATTAAAACTTTAAACTTCGAAAAAAATTTGAATATTGCATCAGTATACATCTCGCCCAGATATAATAATAATAATAATAGATTTGATGAAGAGTTCAGAAATTGATTAATATGTTTGACAATGGTGAAGTCTTTCTTATAAGAGTGTGATTTAAATGCACGTAACGTTAAGTGGTGAGACCATGTTATTAACGCTAGAGGAAGGAAAGTTGAGAAAATTATAAAGAACTTTGATTTCATTGTTATGAATAATGGAGATTTCACTTTTAAAAGTGGTAATAATATGATTCAAGGTAAATCGGTGCCTGATCTTTCGATCACTCATATAAAGGATATTGGAAAGTAGAACATCCAAGTTAATAACATTAGTAACAGTGGACACAAATTGATAGAGATAATCTGGGATTTTCATTGTATTACAAATAATAATAAAATTTGCTATAAAAATATTCTTAAGTCTATTAATGACCTAAACATAACGAATAATATATCTGAGACTATATCTGATTTTGTTAAGCTAATTAAATGCAATACAAAAACGATAAATCAAAACAAATTCCATTCAGTTTATTGGTGGAATGGAGATCTAAAAAAACTTTGGTGGAATAAGGTACGATTTTAAAAGATGTTCAACAAAAAAAGTACCCCTAAAAACTTTAAGTTATGGACTGAAGCGTGTGATAAATGGAAGTTAAAAGTCAAAAATGCAAAAAATGAAGCATTGGAGAATAAAATGTGTGAGATTTTGAGTAAAGGAAACATACAAGAGTTGTGGAAGTTCAACAGCTGTATCAAAAAAGAATACCTCAACCTAAATCCATCCAGTTGGGACGAAAAAACAGCCTTAAGTACTTACAAATGCTAGGAAGTAAAATTTCTAACACTAATCCCAGTATTTTAACACTAATCCCAGAATTATTACAGACAACACTACTATGTACTTCAACTCCAATCAACTTTCTGTAATATTAAATAATCATAAAAAATCAGCTCTAGGGGTTGATAAAATAGCTTATGAAATGATTGAAGCTCTTAATAAACACACCAAAGACAATTTAATTGGAGCAAATAATAAAATAGTAAAAGGGGTATATCCTGATACGAATATTTACACAATTAAAATTGCTCCTATCCTCAAACCTGGAAAGGATCCGCTGTTACTTGATAGTTATAGACCAATCTCATTAATTAACGTGTTTGTCAAAATTATTAATAACCTTATCAAAAATGAAATTGTTACAATGAAGTCTGCTCTTGATCTCCTACCAGAAAACAGCCATGCTTATATTAAAGGAAAACCTACCCAAACATGTTTAAATGCAATTGACCATCATATTAAAGACAGAAAAATCAAAGGTAATAAAGTCATTTTAGTTAGCATTGATATATCAAACGCATATGAAAGAGTTGATTCACAGATACTACAATCTATACTCAATAAGTTAAATATTCCCTCTAACTACATTGATTGGATAATGCTTTTCTTAAATAATAGAACTCTATCACCTGGTAACACCTCTTTTAAAGTAGGAAAAGGTCTCCCACAAGGAGACCATTTAATATCTATACCTCTGAGATACATAAAGTCTGTAAACCCAACATTAAAGTGTATCAGTATGCGGATGATTTTGTTATTATCTCTAATAATAAAGCACAAATAGAATGTTTCAATGCGCTACAAGGGGCAGTCAATAATTTCACTAGTATATACAATAACTTAAAACTACCCATAAATTTCAATAAATGCAAAGCTTTAAACTTTAACAGGAACCAACGTTTTCAATTGAAAATACAAATAGATAACGATCATGTATCTTGAGAAAAAAATATTAAATTTCTCCGCATCACAATTAATCATAGTTTAACAATTAAAGACACTCTTTGTCAGAAAATTAATAATAGGTCTGTTCCCGTACTACGATTAATTGCAATTAATTGCAATGAAGCGTACTAAAACGGAGTTCAAAAATCGGCTTCATTGCAATTAATCGCAATCAATTGTAGTACGGGAACAGACCTAATGATACTAGGAATTCTGCCCCACATAGAATAGTTACTGGACTTAACAGAGGCTTTGATGTTGATAAAGGCATTCTTGCTTTTAGATCTTTATATAGATCAAAGCTTGAATCTCAGATTACTTGCTTTGGAGGAACGCCAAGCAACTTCCACAAGAAACTGGATTCTCTGAAGTGTAGAGCCTTGAAGTGTAGAGCCTTGAAGTGTAGAGCCTTGAAGTGTAGAGCCTTGAAGTGTAGAGCCTAAAAGTGCCTCAAAACACTGCCAATTTACTGACTTTGTCCCAAACAAACGAATTGTTAAGCAAATATCGTACTGAACTTCTTTCAGTTAAAGAACTACTAAAGATTAAATAAAAATACTCTGATTTATTTAACGAAATTGCATGGAGCTCTGCGAAATCCAATTATAGAATTACATACTATAAATTTAAAGACATTATAGATAAGACGGTTGTTGGCAAATTTAATATTCCACCTATAAATTAAAGTATAGTAAGTAAGAATGATGGTATATTTAATGATATTGTTTTGAGCAGTAATTCTGAGCTTGTGGAAAATCTTGATAACCTTATTAGTGGAAAAAATCAAGAAGAAAAAAAGATTATACTATGTGATGAAGCTAAGAGTATCCTTGGAGCAGGATCTGCTGTGATATCACTTGTCCCTGAAATAGTTAGAAAATATAGGTTAAAATATCAATCCTCGGTCGTCAACAGTGAATTAATTATCATATGGAAGGCCATAGAATTGGGTGTAGAGCTTTAATGAGTTTGTAATATTCACAGATTCAAATATAACATGTTTTGAGTTGACTGACAACAGTAATCATAGAAAAATCATTGAAAAAATATACAATTTTATTAATCTTTATTGTAATGTAAAAGTTGAGATTATATGGGTCCCTAGACATATAAGACATAAATGTATTACGAAAATAGATGAACTAATAGCCAGAAATGCTTTTCTCAGTGAGATACATTTGGATTCTGAATTAGAAATAGACAAAGCTTTCGATGAAAAAGTAATAAAATTTGGGCAAAATGGAATATAGAGCACTCTAAATAAATAAAAAAAAGTCTAGCGCATCAGAACCGCTAGAAAACTAATTTTCGCAAACATTGTCTTTGAGTGACAAAAAAGTGTGGAAAGACGTAATACAGTGTTTTGTAGAATCATATCAACCATTCCTTATCCAAAGCAACAAAACTCAACTATAACACAAATGATGAAAATGTTCAGTGCTGGCAACACTTTCCGAACGAAGCAGCAATAAGTTTACCATAACAAGCTCATACTCAAATCAACTTATCCTTTGAATTTCGCTCTTATCGCAGGATTTCATCGAAAGTTTCAGCGGTTAAACGTTGTTTTAGGCTGCCATCCGAAAAATGTTTAAAACTCGGAAAATTTAAAAATTGATTCCTTATTTTTATTACAAATGCTTTGCATATGAGAACGTGATTTGATGCATCTGTTGGCGCAATATTTACGGAAATGGCTAATGCTGGTAAGCCTGTGTCAGCAGCAAAGCTAAAAAATACCAAATCTGCTTCACGTTAAGTTAAACCCAACCAGTAAATTTCGTTTCGATTGAACCACTGCGCTGGAAGTTAATCGGATGAAAAGATTTTAGGGTAACCACCCTCAAAACTTTTCAAAATTTTAAAGCGTAAATATTTGTTGTTAATTTTCATTGCAGAATCATTTCCATTTGCAAATCTAATGACATAATCACTCAGTAAAGAAATTAAACAAAATTACAAAATGGTCATAGCTGGCAGCCCTTTCATGATTTTTGTACGAAATTTCTACGACATTTGGTTCACATTAAGGTCTATTTACTGCGTGAACTTCGTTTTGATTTCTACACTGGTCCGGAAGTTATAGGGGAAAAAGCTTTATTTTGCTGAGCAAATTTGCAAGATTTAGGAGACAAAAATCACCATAGCTGACAACTCTATTCTAATTTTTCATCCAAATTTTAAACAAATGTTATACAAAGTAAGATCCAAGTACTGTATGAATCTTGTCAAAATCTGATGGCTGAATCGGAGGTTATAGACCAAAACCGGTTTTTTTTCTCAGTGATTTTTCAAGATGGTACCACTGCCACAGGATTGCCCGCTTTTCAAAATTACTTCTATCAGACCTGGTTCTAGCTAATACCAACCTGTCCTGCAAATTTCACTAGGATCGGATAACCCGGTCGTCAGTTCTCGTGAACAGAACTTTCGAGTGCTGAAAATAGAGGTAATCTGGTGATGGGTTGCCGTTCTTGTGCAAATCGGAATTTTGAAAATTTCAACTTGACACGGTGGACAAAGGTTGAAATTTATCAATGATTTGAATTTTTTGTCAAAAATCAAAAATTTTTCAGGAAGGTCAATGATTTGGTTTTTGACAAGGTTTTTTCAGGAGCCTGCTGTAGCTACAGGGTTATCTGCACTATCTTCAAAATCCACGTGTGCTAAATTTTAGTCAATATCAATACGCTCTGTAAATTTCACGATTATCCATTGTTTTTCTTAGAAGTAATGACAAATCAAAATTTGAAAATAAATTCTTGCCTACTTTTAGGCATGCTGCACCCACACACGGCTCAAAATTTCCTACATTTTAAATAAACAAGCTTAAAACATAATAAGTTTTCATTCCCAAACATTTATTTTAACAAAAATTTACACTGCTTGGAAATATAGGAGTACAAGAAAATTCACTAAAACGCTCGCT